>LT658643.1:0-17883 GCA_900128575.1 Stramenopiles sp. TOSAG41-1
ATTCAGAATGTTACCAAAACTCCACATGATACCTTGACTGAAGGTTTTTCCCTCGGCAGCAGCAACGATATCACCAAATATCATCGCAAATACCAGTACCATAAGCGGGTAAGTAACAAATGTCATGATACTGACTTCTACCATCAACTTGTTGTCGTGGCCTTTTACACGTTTCGAAAAAATACCACCAAAAGTCTTCGCCAAGCGTTCGCCGAAATGGAAACTATTGACTTTGTTCAGAACAAAACCAAAGGTTGTCAGGGAAGCCACTCCTATGAATATCTCGCAGACCGCACCATCGTTGGTCGCAAGTTTTTTCAACTTATACTCCGTCACATTTCCCGATACCACGTCAAATCCTGGTCCAGTCGGAACCGCCATTCGCAACAGGCCGCACATAACGTACTCGAAGCCCTCCGAAAACTCCCAGTTCTCATAGCCAGCAACCGCCCCTGCAAGTGGCAAAACCAATGGCACTAGCGCCAGGGGAATAAAAATCAGTAGCACGATCAACTGCGTCGCTTGGTTTCTGCAGCATCGAGAAACAGTTTTAATCATCTTTGTATTCGAAAGTTTCTATCGCTCGTTTCTTGTCCACTTGAGGCATGTGCGTGTGCGGTGGGCAGGCATCAGCGCATTACGCACTTTCACCGTTGCAAAATGTCATATTGTCAGCATAGCACTAGCTAGCACCATGCTGTACACATTTCTCAAATGCCTTTGACAAAACGAATCAATCAATGCTGTGTGCCTGGTGAAAATTCATATCAGTTAAAGTAAAGGAACCCAGCCTGGCCTACTTTTATCTAGGGAAACGACCCATTTAGACTATGGAAGCCTGGGTGGGTCCAACGATATTTTCGCTACTGCTGTTCGGGTTGTACTTGGGGACGCAAAACGGTACTATCGGAGTCCAACAGATAGGGATAAATTGTACAATCGATAACCATTGTCGTTAGTGTATTTTAATGAAATATATTTTATCCATTATTATTGTTGCGTTTGACCGGTATAAGAAGAGCTCATCCTCAATTGGAGTGTTTCCTACCATTGTACGCTATGCTGTAGTAATAATAATTCATCATATAATAAAACAGCAGAGACTTGGATCGATTGAGATCAGTCGTCTGTCTAACAAGACAGAGTATTGCCTTTCCCTTATAGCAACACTACAGCAGGTAAATATTGTACAATATAGGAAGATGAAGCAGCATTAAACTAAATAGATATTGTACTTATCCATGGGATATAGGAAGATATAGCATCATTACAATATGTAGATATTGTACTAAAGAATGCCTTTTTCCGCGAAGTAAGGCATCATTCTTCGTTCAACTGAGTGTGTGTGTTGTATTTATTATTTATTTACAATGTTGTAGTTGTGTCCTGGACTGTTAGCAGGGTGATAGCATTAGTGGTTATATTAGTTTTGCCCCGAAGGATACACATACACATCTATCTATATAGGTATATCATTGTACTACATACAGTATTGCAATACTCCATGATACACTATTATTATTATTACTGTACATATTATTATTCAATGGAGAGGAAAAGAAGGAAGAGAAGGAGGAGGACGGAAGAATAAAGAGTAGTTGGGATACAGCTCTCTTTCTCGGGTCCATATTCACCCTTGCCAAAAGTGTATCCTGATACCCAGTACATTCCAAGGCCGTGACAGCACAACACTTCAATAATATCTAGCGGGAAAGCAAGCGAAACACCTGTTACAGCGAAAGCTTCGCGCAATATACCAGCGCCCGCAGACTGACTTGCAAGAAAACGAACCATGTCGATGCCCGGCATTACTGGTAGTCGTGGTCGGCCCAGTCGCCCAGGAAGAAGTGCTGGAAAACCAAGTCGACCTACTGGAAATAAATCGAGTACAATTAGTATAATATCGCCCAAGTCTTCTGTTAAGAGTAAATTTTCAAGGACTGGACCTGTCCCGCTTCGTGACGGGGGCGTGTCCCCACGCACAAGTTTAAAAAGTAACAAACCAACAAATGACAAAAAAACAAGTGGCATCATATCGTCAAGTAGAAATATTAGAGGCAACATAGATATAGACAGCAGCCATGACGCATCTAGAAGTAGCACTAGCACCGTCAGACTAAGTAGTAGTGGTGGTCGTATTTCTCCAAAGTCTGGGCGTTCGCTCGAGCTGAATGTTGGGAGCCTACGAAAAAAAAAACCAAAGAAACTTTCTCCACGACTTGATGACTTATCACCGCGATCCATTTCCCCTAAACCGCGCTCACCAGTTAATAGCCTCAAACCTGTGAGTGGCAAACACCGTCCCAGTCCAAAAAATATCAACAGCAGTAATCTCTCATCCTCTATTGGAAGCGGATCGGGTTTATCACCGCGAGAACCGCTTCCTCCAACTAAGAATCTGGCACGCAATTCAACAAAGATGAACGCCAAAGCTCCCCTCGGTAGGCCGCGTGGAAGACCAAAACGCCCAAGTAAAGCCAAAACCTTGGCAGCAACAGAATCAACAGTGTCGGAAGATAACACGAGTGAGCAGGAAAGTGAAGACCAGGAGGACGATACTAGTGAAGAGGATAATACAGACGATGAGGTGGAAAGTGTGGAACCAAAAAAACCCTCGCGGCCACCACCGAAGCGTCCAGATCATAGAAGAAGGCTTGGAGTAGAAACGCAGGAAAAACGCCCGAATCGGCCTCCCGGGAAGGCTTCTTCTGCACTGTTTGATATTGCAAAGGAGGAACAGCGAATGAAGCGCCCATCACGACCTGCTCCACAATCAAATACAACGCAACAACGCCCGTCGGGAAAGGGTAAAAAGCCATCGTTAATGGATATTGCCGCTGATATTTCAGACGATAGTGCAGATGATGAAGAGCAAACCACTACTGGCACAGTTCATGCTCGGCGACCCGACTTGCCAAAACGAAGCATCGACTCAGTATCTGTTTCTCCAAGGTCAAAAAAAGCTACAAACAAACTCGCGACAATCGCGAGGGAAATCGACGAGGAAGAAGGAACATTTGATACTGCAGTTACCGACCCCATTGTACCGTCAAAACCCTTGGGAAGAAATAGGCATGGCAAGCGCCCAACATCCCAAGCTGTAGAACTAAGTGCAGATGCAGATAGATTGTCAGCCAAGTTCATCCGTGCTGCCTATAAAGGGAACGTGCGGAAAGTTCACAAGTATATTCGTGACGGTGTAGATGTCAATGCTAGCGATAGGCACGGTTGGACCGCATTGCACTGGGCTGTAAGTATATCTAAATCGATACTCATCAACAATGTTTTGTCATGATCTAACACTCTTTCGCCCATTTCAGTCATCAAACGGCAACATAGATGTCATCGAAAAACTTATTGAGAATGAGGCGAATGTTAACTGCGCTGACGATCTCAACGGCTGGACACCGTTGCATTTAGCTGCAATTAATGCAGAACGCGATGCTGCGGAATATTTGGTGAGCCAAGGTGCACTGGTTGATACAAAAGATAAGTATGGCGATATGCCAAAACATTGCGTCAAAAGTAGATCACGACACCGAGATTTGTATGACATACTTTCCAATAAGCCTGTGGTTATAGACGAAATTGATCAGGGTAGTGATTATGGTGAAGATGAATTCGAAGGGTAAGCAAACAAGCAATTTTATTCCATTTGTTTGCACTCGGTTGCATTTTGATCATAACAGAGAGTATAAATATATTACGGAGTAGTAAATATTAAACTCTAAAATTTATTTAAAACCAGTCAATGATTACTGTCATATGTGAGCAGCTTCACTAAGCATATCGAAGGAACCAAAAGAATACTACACACACATAATAGAAGGAGTATATTATCTCGGGGTAGGGTTATGAGGAAACTTCTACACAGAGTGTATATGCGTTCGCAGAAAAGCATATTGTAAAACTAAACTAATCAAAAGATATTTTTTTTGTTTTTCACAGGACTCTCTCTCTCTCTCTCTATGTACATGTATGTGTAACCACTCTTGACCTCCACAACCCACAGACTAACCTTCTTCGAAAATTCTAAAAAAAAAGTATTCAGAGGTCGTTTATTTGTGTCGCTAATTGTTCACTAACTGTCGCCTTGTCCTGCCACCGCTAGTTTCATTCGCGCTATTTCCAGCACCTCTACCTCCCGTTCCATTTTTACTATTCTTACCTACATTTTTCTTCGTGATCCTACCGTTTCTTATTTTCTGCTTCAAGTTGCTATTTCCAAGTTTATTGTTATCATCCATGTCCATGGTGAAATCGTCGTTTTTGTCTTTAGCCGCAGGGCTCGAAGCAATGTCTGCCAGTAGATTGAGCGGAGACTCTGGCTTCTTCATGCTGCCTGGGGTGGATTCGAAGAGGCGAGTGCCTTCAGTACCGCCCATCCATAGATTTCCCAGTGGTCCAGGCGTGAAGTTAGACGGGGTACCTTGTAAACTGACCATGCTCGGTGTTCCCAAACCTCCACTGTTGGCGATGCCACCGCTATTGCTAGAATGAAAATAGTTGCTCCAAGGGCTCAGTGATGGTTGCAAACCATCCTTAAGGGGTGTGATAGGGTTGAAGGAGTCGAATGGATTGGATGCTAGCGATGGGATTTTGTGTGGCCCGTTTCTATTGTGTGGCATAGGGGATGGAATCAAACCTCCAGCCGGAGAGAAAAGCGACAGATCCAGTTGCAGATTCTCTGGCATGATCAAACCATTGGTGTTCCTGCTGTTGCCGTACTTCATCGATACCGGTGTATCAGCTACGTCGAACACTTTGCCTTCCTTTTTGGATGGGGCTTTTCTTGACTTTGACGATTTCTGACGCTTGTTTTGCCTTGCATTCTTGCCGCCTCTGTTCTTCACGTTCGTTTTTGACGTCGTTTGTTTCTTGCTTGCCTTCTTGTTGTTTCGCTTCACTGCTGTTGCACTGCTTGCCTTACGCTTCTTGCTTGATGCTTTGCTAGTGTTTGCTGTTGGGTCTACCCCACCATTTTCTTGAATAATCATTTTTCGTTTCAACGTGGCATTCCACCTATTTTTAATGCCATTGTCCGTCCGTCCAGGGAGTAACTTCGCGATTTTAGCCCACTTGTAGCCCAAAGTCTTAACGGCGCTGATAATGGCTTGGTCTTCTTCCTCCGTGAAATTCTCCTTTTTGATGGTCGGATCCAGGTGGTTGTGCCAGCGCTCCCGGCATTGCTTACCAATGCGACCAGGTAATTGCTGTGCGATTTTCGTCCACCCTTTGGCACCACTCTCGCTCACCAGCTTTCCCAGCAGCGTGTCCTCTTCCTTAGTCCATAACCCCTTCTTTATCTGGGGATTCAATACTTTCGTCCATCGATGCAGGCACTGCGAGTCCGTGCGGCCTGGCACACAATCAGCGATGGCCTTCCAGTTCTTTTCGCCATGTTCCTTAACGGCAACGCGCAGCTGCTGGTCCTGTTCCGTAGTCCATCGCTTAATTTTACTTTTGTTGCTGTTCGCGAACAGCACAGCATCCTTGTACTTGTCGAACGCGGTATTCGTAGTAACGCTGCTGACTATCGACGACGCTTTTAGTGTCGATGGGGTCGTCAAGTTGGTGCCAACGTTAACAGGAGTTGCTTTGACCTTTTTCATTTTGGTAATAGAACCAATAGGGAACTTGGACACGGCCTTGCCAGAGAGACTTGGTGTGGCGAATACGTTTTCCTTCGCAACTGAAACGGTATCCTTGTTGGGGACTTTGTTTGCCGGCACGGCGACGTTGCCTTCGGACACCGCTTTAGCCATCAATGGGGCAGGAGGGTTCATGGTGCTCTGCATTGCTAGCGACGTCTGTGTTCTTGCTGATTGATCGTTGCGCTGTATTTGAACCTGAAACGCTGCTCTCTTCCGAGTCAAGTCCAAGGGGAGATAGTCAGCACGCAACGCGCCGGGAAGGCCCAGCCCCAATAGCCGATTTCCCACCAATGTCGTTGCCATTTCCTGGATACATTTAGCATGGGAATAGTATGGTGGAAAAGACTTGTTGAAAAAGGAATGCTGACGAAATGTAGTATGGCTTGATGCGTGTAACGCGTACTCCAGTGGACAATTCCGTACTTTCCAATCACCTATCACCACGTCTGATGATGGCAACAGCATGAAAGGGGAGTGGAATCAAAAGGGCAGACTATTGGAGGGAACCTGGCGTTAAAAAAATAACGATGAAAATGTCCCATAGCAGGGGCGCAGCACGGGGGAGCCAGGAATGGTACTCGCCAACGTAATCCGGGACTGGACCAAGAATGGACATTGGATATGATAAATGTATCTTAAGTGGACATATATAGGCTAATATCGGAGACATGGGGTGCAAATTCAAACGATAGATCGGGTTGCACTCAGGGTTAGTGTGGATGCAACTGAATTTGTACTCCATTCGTAGTGTCCCTTCCTATGAGTGAGGAAGACTGTTCACAATCGTTAAGTTTGGCTCATGCATTAACTATCATTATGATTGATTTGTATTTAAACTCAAAATGCAATCCAATATAACTAACTAACAGCGAAGAGAGAAATGCTTTTGTCTTCCTTTGTGAATAGTGAGAGTGTTATATAATTTAGTTCGTGCTATTATATTACATTATTATTGCCTCATCATATATTCAATCAAATGCGAAACAGACAATGGGATTTTAATTAAAATCATAATTTATTATTGATAAGTATGTATTGGCCATTATCTCAATCCACACATAATAAATAAAAAACATTATAACAACTAATAATAATGAAAATACTACTCTCTCTGTAATAATATAATCATCTTCCCTCAACACAATATAAAATAGTATTATTATTATTATTGTAGCAGCCAATCTTGTTGTCGTAGTGCCAAACCAGAGTCTTCGTTTCGCACCTGATTGTCGAGTACAAGCACGTCGGACTACCTCCGCTCCTTACGGCTTTGCACGTCTGACAGTACCATCTGGTGCTTTGGTCTTGGCCCAGCATGCAGCATAGCCCTGCGTCATTGACAAGCGATAAAGTCAAACGCGCCTGGCAACTCACGCCAACCCCAAAAGCAAGGCCCAGAAAAACTGACGAGAATGAAGCACCCTTCACACCTAGCATAGTAACGCCATTTACCCCTCATAACGTCAAGTCGGCGATAAAAGGCAATGTTGTACCGCCGTCGCAAACGAAGTCAGTCATGAAAGTCAGAAAAATATTAGAAGAGCAGGGATTTGACAAAAATGTTGCCCGGCATGCGTCTGTGACCTGCAAGGGCACGGTATCGGCAGCCGTACAGTATGCTCTAGACTACAAAGACCACGTTTTGAACAACGAGGGTAAAGTTCAAGATAGTATTGATGGGGAGAGCAAGACGCGAGAGTACCAGTCCAGAACTTCCAGTAGGCGCTTTAATATGGACGATGATCTCGAAGAGACTTCCAGACCAGTAAGCAACGTATCCTTACAAAAACAGCTATTGGCCCAGGGCTTCTTAAAAGCTGACGTTAACCGGGCTGTTAGACGTTGTAACACCGTTGAGAGTGCCATCAACTACATATTGGAATGGGAAGAGATTGAAGAGGCTACAGAAAAGAGGTTCTTCGAGTGCGCGCTCTGCATGGATGATCAAGTCAGGGGCGACGAAATAGTCACGTTGAGCTGCGACCACCGTTTTTGTCGTAGCTGCTTGAAATATCTAATCGAATTGAAGCTGAAGGAAAAAAACGTCACTGAAGAAGACCTGTGCTGCCCTGAGCGTGGGTGTGGTGTGCCCCTAGACCTCAAAATCATAGAAGCTACATTGGGCGAAGCTGTCTATCAAAAACTATTGGATGTGAAATTACGGCGTATGTACGTTCGCAATACTACGGATGCTCGTGAATGCCCAAAATGCTCGCATGTTATGATAATTGAGGAAAACGACGAAAAACTCTTGTACGACGTGACTTGCCCTCGAAAAGGTTGTGGGCATAAATTTTGTGGCAGATGTGGCCAGAAGCCTCACAAAAATCAAAAAGATTTGGACCTTTCCTGTGAGCAGTATGCTGACTTTGTAAGAAAGAATGACGAAGGCTTGAAGAAATTTCATGAGTTCATGAAGAAAGAAGGCTTAAGGCAGTGCCCAAAATGTCGGCGTGTTGGTGAGTTGAAGTCGGGTTGCAAATTTGTTTATTGTACCTGCAAAGCAAACTACTGTTACTTGTGTGGCCGCGAACTGCACGAAAACCAGCATTACTCGCATTTTCAGAAAGGTCCATATGGAAAGATTTGCTACGGTGGTGGAATTGACAAAAAAGGAAGGATCGCGGAACCACGATGTATCGGATGTTCAGGTCGTGATTGTGAGAAATGCAGTGGGAAAATTCAGGCCATGATTGACAAGGAAACAGAGAAGACTAGAAAACGAATAGAGGCAAGGAAAAATAGACGAGGTTTATGGGCATACCTATTTGGCGGCAAACGACAAAATAAAAAATAAACTCTATTCGCATGATGTTCTCTCCACCACATTGCAATTTTTGATGTAAACAATGTAAATTATCGTGGGGCACATAATACTAGATATGATTACACCTACGAGTACGTAAGTATATCTAGATGAACTTTTCGTTTCCCTTGAGAATGCGTTTTAAAAGGCTATTTTTAATGTGATATATACACACATATAAGAATATAATATCAAATTAAAATCATTTTAAATTATTGATTAAAATACTTTATATATTTGATATAGTGAAAGATATAAAAAATGAAACTTTTTACTACTGTGATACCCACATGTGATTCTGGGATTATTATCTGATGACATTATGAAAATACACTCTTCATTTTGGTAGAGGACAACTTCTTCTAGAGTCAATACCTGGTGAAAAGTGCACGTGATACGTGTGGTAAGAGCACGGACAATCAAATTACCATGAATGAACACCTAAAGGCCATGGAATATGGGCCTTTAAGGTGACTTTGTGAAAACAGACGATGTACTTATTGGACGGCTCTGTATCCATCTTTGTCTGTGAGGGCCGACTTTTTCGCCGTGATATTGTAAATAATAAATCCAACACCACACTTAGAGATTACGTCAGCAATGCAGTATCCAAGTTGAATACCAACAACTGCGTTTGCTCCCTTTGCGCCGAACATTGGAATGATGTAAACAATAGGGTAAGTGCACCAGCTAATCACGGTCATCCACTGCGCAGTGCGAATAGAAGAGGCAATTTCAGGAGATTCATCTCGTAGTGCACCAGCTAGACCAACAAGCAAGGTGTACACAACGAACAAGAATGGGATCATGGCTAATGCCCAGTAGACCCAGCGAGTAGAAAGTTTGTCTGCTTCAAGGATAAGTTCTCCAGGGTAACCAAGACAGATCATCAATGCAGCACTTGCACCAAGTTGCCAGGCTTTCTTGGAGGTCTCTTCTGGTTTCAATTCCATGACGAAGACGATTTCGATCAATAGCAATGGAACAGTCAATAGCCAATCCATGTAACGGTATGCATCATTAAATGGCTTGCCTGTCAATTCTGGGTTTCCGATGGTCGTCTTTGAGCTTCCGCCTGGGACTGGGTACTTGTACGCTTCAACCCAGGAGTTGAAGATCCTGAAGTAGTGGTAGGCCGCAATGAAAGTTACGAGTCCGGTAATTGTCAAAGCGGATCTGAACTTTGGTTTAACATTACTAACCATCATCCAGTAAAATATGGTGGATGCCATCATGGATGCCAATGTTAACGATAAAACATTGTAAACCAATTCAAATTGACCATCGCTAAGTCATTTGAGAAAAATGTGAATACTGTTAGTTGCTTGTCTTACGGTCAAGTGGAGCCGAGGAAATGTGTAACCCAAGCCGAAGCGATTTTCAACTTACGTCATGTTGTACATGTCATGTCCTGTGTTGTACGTTGGCATTTTTACCTTTTGTGTACTAAATGTGCTTTGCTGAATGGGGAGGTNTGATTTTAAAATTTTTAAATCGCTTTTGCAATATTGGAATCTCTTTTGTTGACCAGAACACTGCAGACACCGCACTGTGGGGCGGTGCGTACTGGGTCACCGTGCTAGTCCAATCCTCCTTGAATGCGTAAGTATGTTTTGGGTAAAACATCATAATTCCAAATAGGAATCATGTTTTCATTTATCTGATTAATATAATTTTATTTATTGTATATTTTTTCATAATGACCATTTTTAAATGTAAAACAAATAAATTACCGATAGTGTGTGATAGTGTAAAAAATGTGAGCGAACATTTCTTCTACCATGAAGACAGCACTGTGTACTACAGGCTAGCATCAACACAGCACTAAATTCTTCGAACTTTCAAGGATTAGCGAGAAGGACCGCGTAGCATGGGTTTAGCATTGGATCCAAAATGTACTTGAAGATTTCCCTTTCAAGTCCATATGACGTATGAGTGGTGCTGGTGGTTCCCGGTGTTGCATGCTTGCTAGTCTATGCTATCAAGATAGGAGGAGTACACGCCCGGGTGAAGTTAAAGTTGGCTGCTGGACAATAATAATAATACCTGCGACGATTATCAAGAATCATTCTGCTATTCTAATAGTTATCACTACTAGATACTACTACAGTGTATCAAGATTTTAACAATAATTGACCTTCTACGAATTTTTGAAGTTACGGGGCAAGTGTCACCCAATACAAACAAACAGTTCAACGCCGCATTTAATCTTGTTTCACAAAAGTAATTTTTGGAATTTGTGAAAAAATAAAATATTAAAAACAATAAATAACATGCCAGAAAGAAATATATCAGCCATCAGACGAGAAACATTTTTTTCTTTTTTTACACTTTTTTTTGCACACCCACAATCAAACGGCCCAATTGTTATTCCTCTTTCGAAAACGCTGGCCTCGCCGTGTCTTCACCGTCCGGCCACTGCGAGTTGTTTGCGTACGTCCGGCGTCTGCAACAACACCAAAATCATGGGCATTGTCCGAAAGTGCCTCAATGCATGTTGCTATCATACCAATGCTTTTACTGATTTGTACAGTTTGCGTCCATTGCTCGCGGGCATTTAGCGATTTCCAGAGCGTCTTGTTTGGAACGTCGGCAATACCACGCTCGTCTTCCTCTTCCTCTTCGCTGCTTGTCTCCTCTTCCGACGTTTCCTCCTCGGAGCTCTCTTCATCTTCGGAACTTTCTTCCTCAGATGATTCAATTTCGCCGCGTTTCTTCATTTCCGCCTTTTCAACAGATCTTGCATACTCGGCAAACCCTTCATCTATTTGCGCTCGCGTTAAGTCTTCTGCGTCTCCATCCTCGTGGATCACCAACCAATTTTCTTCGTCGACTTCAGTCTTCGGCCAATAACCTACGACTACGGCATTAACGGAGTTCTCTTCATATTTCAACACAACTCTTTGGCCAACGAATTCATGCCCTTCCAATAATTTCATGCCTTCTTTTTCTTTCTCCTCCAAAAAATTGTAAATACGAATACATTCGTTGGTATCCTTCTCAGTCAAATCTAAGCTCCCATTCGGGTAAACAGTATTACCACCTTCGGTGACTGTAATACGGAAATTATTCGGCGTATCTGTGGACTCTGCTTGTTTCCATTTTGTAATCGTGCCTTTGAATGCATGGCAGACCGTTTCAGTCAAGTGAATACGAACAACATGTTTCCCAATGTATGAATGACCACTTTTTTTCCATCCACTACGAGCTTCTTCTGCCTCATCTCCTTCCAGCATACGTGTATTTGTATCAAAATATTTCCTCGCCTTGAAAAACTCATCTTCCCACAGATCTTCTTCATCGCCATTAAAGTGTTTGATATGCCACATAGCAGGATCATTTCCATCGGCTGGTAATACCGCCATAACAGTTCCATCGATAATTTCCCACTTCTGCTCTTTTGACCAAAAGAAACGCCTAACTGATACCCCGCAATCAGGATGTCCAGTTGTTACCCAGCTGATGATCCTCTTGTCTTCAACCTTTTGCAGACGATGGATTTCGTCTTCAAGAAGTAGCACAGGTGCTCGCAAGTCTTCGACGTCTCTAGCATGTCGCAAAATTGACAGAAAATGGTTTTGCCCCTTTGAACTTGTTTTCCATGTACTGCCTTTTAAAGTCATCTTATCCACGGCGAGTGACTCCAAGTTCAGTAATGCCTGTTTCGCACCCTCTACTCCGAGTAGACCATCGTACTTTGATGACATTTTCTTATTCGATGAATTGTAGTAATTACGATAAGAGTGGTTCAAGTCATATGCCGCTATGCCTGCAAGTATATCCTGGCGAGATATAACCCCAAATTCGTTTGCCACGGACTTCTTTGTTCTCCTTCTCCCTTCTGGAACTTCAAACTTGACAAGCCACTCGATGTTATCGTCAGCACTGATACTTTGGCTACGCTTTCTCGGCGACTCCTGTTTTGGTTCATCTTGTTCAACCGCCATGCTACTGTCGTTCTCGGCAGTTTTGGTGCGGTACTTAATGATATTGGCATGAACAATATTTCCATTTTCATCAGACATAGCAATTTTCTGCCCAATCCATTTGTGCCCACTCGAAACCCATGATGAATGTAGATCGATACGCGGAACATGTCGATTTTGAACAATATTTTGCAAGGCCTCGTCCAATTCGAATTTTTCGAGGTCTTCACCATCACCGTTCGGATCATCATGAACCATGAACCAATATTCTGGATCTCCTTCTTTTGGATTTGCTGGTAAATATGCCATTATTCCACCATCTGCACCAGTCGCTTCGAAAATGACGGGGCGCACACTTGCGGAGGCCATTGATTTCACAAGCGGTACTTGCTCCTTGTACTTTCGCGTAAGCTCAGATAGATCGGGTATGTTTAGTGCCTGCTGTACACTCTTTTTTTCCGCCTCGATGATACTATTTGCACTCATCTGACTCAAGCTGTTTATGGAACCAGAGACGTTTAGTAAAGTTAGTAACAAACGTTTCTCCACGAGTTGGCCATTGTCTCTTTGCAAACCTTCAAGGAAAAACGGTAAGAAAGGGTTGAGATGCGCCTCGCCCGCACCGTCCTGGTAGGCAGCGGAAAGGAGGTAAAAACCAACCAAGCGCTCAGGTAATACAAGCAGCTCGTCTTGCAACAAAATGCAAATTGCAGATGCAACACGAAATTTTTCTTGCGTTTTCCTAAAGCTGCTGTTGAGCTCACCTTTAAGCTGCCCAAACGGCTTCGATACGTTGCTAAGCAAGCCCATGAGCTTTTCTAATTCAGCATGGCTTAAGACAGGATTCTCCATAGTCTGGTGACCTTGCTGAGGAGGCGCAATTGCCGTCGACGTCGTTCAATTGGTTCCCAGATGCCCAAGAGCCGCAGACCATTGCCTTTTGGCCTCGGGGATATTCATTTTTTATTCTTGCTTCTTCCCTCTATCATATCATCATCTTGTCTTGCTTCTCCTTCTTCTCATATTATTAATAATTATAATATCATCTCATTTTATAATAATAATAATAATAAATAATAATGTAAATATGATTTATATAATAATAATAACAACATAACAACAACAAACTATTTATATATTTTACTACTATATAATGAAGAATATATTATTTATTATTATTATATCTCATCATAATTATGGTCATTTATTATTTATTGGCCATTTATTATTATTATTTCTACTATATTATATTGTGTTGTATTATTATTATTTTCTACTATATTATTTTGCATTATTATTATTGTTATTGTAGTATCGATCCTCTGCTGTTTGTCTCTTGAATGATCATCACACACTATTAGATCATATTATAATACATCATGGGATTGTCATTATTATTCTATTTGTATTATGTCTAGTATATGAAAAGCCATAGTTGATGGAGTAAATCTACACTATATACATGCATATATATACTCATATAAAGTGTTGAAGAGTGTTAGAGAGATGATTGGTAAATATTTCATCATATCCAATACAGTATGCAATTCTCAATTATATACATAGTAACAAAGAGTGGTAGTAGGAGAAGTAGTGTAATAGTACTACTAGTAGTGATGGCAATGTCGAATCTGCACAGATCGATCGAAAAACAGAAGACAACAGCAGAGATAGATAATAATATAAGAATGAATGAATCAATGACCAAGTTTATGCGGGAAATAGGAGTACACCTGCACGGGAATCGGTAGTCTTATCGGGTACGTAATATAAAGTTCAAATGATGGAGGAGTGATTCTTATTTTATACTCTGTAAAGTATACCCATTTGATAGGCAGAACCCGCTGGTGGTGGGGAATGAATGACCGAATGACAGAATCAAATTGAATAGAATAGGAGGAGTGAAAAGCATTTTTTGAAGAGGCAGACAGACAGACATGGCGCCTTTATCGAATCAAATGTGGAATAGGGTTTGAAACACATTTTTGACTACAATATAGACGTACTTAACACTCTGGAGAAAGGAAGTGTACCAATGTTTGTACTACCAAATCAAAACTAAATCAAAAAGCCATGCATGATGCAGCATACAGCAGGGACTAAAGTAAAAGCCAATGCTGAGTAATGACAACAAGGGACAATGCTATTATTATGCTAGCATTTCCATACATGCGTGACTTGAATGCCATGCCCTCTCGTGCTACTACTACTTCCTGTCTTCTAGAATTGAAAGGGATAAGGAATACCATCTAACAAACATTAACATCAATAATAATACATTTTATTATTAGTAAATTATGATTATTGAATGAATGAATGAATGAATGAATTGTGAATTTACTTACTACACTCTTTTTCCTTTACTTCTTCTTTATTTCAATTTTCATTTTTGTCACTACAATAATACTCTCATTGATAATAATGTATAGTCTTGTTGTTGTTGGCATATATATTGTGGATGGTTGTAGTAGTAGTGTTTATATCGATCGACAATACTACTCTGCTACTACTACAAATTATTATTTTTTATGTTTGTTGTGTTCTGCTTCTTCTTCTTTATTATTAGTTGTTTTGTTGATGAATGATGATGATGCGATTATTATTACATTATTATTACTAATTGTGAGAAGAACGAAGATGATGATGATTTTTAGTAGAGATTGGTTTTTATGATGATTGATGGATATGGGGATGGAAGCCAATGCGGGATTGCGTCATCATGCCGGTGTGTGACCCGGTAGTATTGAGGACGCACACGCGATTACTTGTTCGATAAGATTGAAATTCCCATGGACTCTTCTGGCAACCAAACGAACGCTACGCAACCCCCGGCACCGCAAACAGTCGCGCCGGCCATGTACGATCGACGTGCGGCCCTCGCACGGATTCGAAAACAGCGCGAAGAGGAGCTTAGGATTCGGCAGGAAGAGCGTGCAAAGGAGCGCAAGCTACGCCAGGAAAAACAGAGGGCGGCAAAGGAAGCTAGAGAAAGAGCGCGTAGAGAGCAAGAGATGAAATTGGAGGCTATCAAGGCTGCAAAACGAAAGGAACAAGAACGCATTCGAGAGGAAAAAATGCGATTGATCCGAGAAGAGGCAGAGCGCGTCGAAGAACAAAAGCGCAGGCAAAGAGAAGAACGAAGAGCATTCGAGGAGAAAAAGAAGGCTGAAATTGCCAAGAAACGAGCCGAGCACGTAAAACGTATGAAAGCTTTTGAAAACAGAAAGCTCAGTAGGCAAGAAGAGGAAAAAGAGCGAAAACGGCGCCAAGAACTAGCTAGGAAAAAAAGGCTTGAGTACGAACGTGCGTGCCGGTTGTACCCAATAGAAGATTCGCTGCTTTATAAAGAGCCTGAGCCTCCTGGGTTTCCTCTCCCCAAAAGACCCAATAAGCTATTTACGTTACCTATTCCGAACGATGTAATATCGCCTGCGATGCGCGTTCACGGGTTCTGCTCGATGCTATCAGAAACTTTGAAGTTGGAAACGTGCACTTTTGAGGAGTTTTATATGGCATTGAGCAATAAGTCGGATGCGTTACACTTGGAGGCACAGGTATACATTGCTCTGCTTACGGTACTGTTTGAAAACGAGTACGACGAGGATGAAGAAAGTAGCGAAGAAGAGAGTAGTGACGAAGAGGATGCGATGCCGGTGCTGCCCGATGCAAACAGCAAGTCAATGATCGAAACCGACGTAGTTGCCCCGTTGACACAGGTGACCCCGTACAAAAGGATGTTATCTCCGTTGAACTATTCAGAAATGATGCGAGCTTATTTTGTATCTAAGCCGCAGATTCAAGCTGCAGTCAAAACACCATTATGGGAAAGCGCTATGTATGCTCTGGGCCAGGGCAAAAATAGCTGGGAATTACCCATTCGTGAGAAAGTAGCATTGCTAAACGTACTCGTGGATCTTTGCTTGGACTGTGAAGCTATTGCAGACGCTCTAGACGAAATCAACAAAGCGTATCTGGAGGAGAGATCGAATCACTTCGCAGAAATTCGTGAAGAAAAGGCTTCGCTTGTCAAAAAAGCGTAAACAAGCCGAAGCAAGAAAAAAAGAAAAGGCAAAAAAGCCTGACGAGGAAGCGAGTGAAGATGCCACGGACGATGAGGCAACAAGCGCAGATGAAGAAACGGAGGATGAAGCGGACGGTGGTGAGACCAAGCAAAGCCCAAAGAAAGTAACCGATGGCAACGAAGCTGACGCAGAAGGTATGGATACTGAGGGTGCAGAAAACGAGGATAACAATGCAAAAAAAGACTCTTCTGCTCAAAATGGAAAAGCCGATGCCAAAAATAAAAATGAAACAGCCGACGGTGATGCGGCGGATAACAGCAAGAAAGTGAAACGGGGCAAGCGCAAGCGAGCTGACGATAAATATGCTGGTTTCATTAGTTTACCACCTATGCAGAAGCCTGAAGAAGTCAGCGACAATGAGTTGACAGATGGCGATGAAGCCATGAGCACTGAAGGAATTGCTCGCATTGAGATATCTAAAATTAGGAGAGAATTAACAGCACGCCGTGCCCGCAATATCGCCCGGGAGCAGCGACGCATCGCAGCAGCGGACTTGAAATCGAAAAACATAGATCTAAAGCATATGCGGGAAGATGCCAGACGCGCCATTTTGGACGCGATATACGAAGAGGACTATCATGTTTTAAACGAGGCAATGGACAAGGGTCGTAGAGTAGGGCTGGAAGGTAAAAACGATAAAAATGAGCAATGGTGTGCTCAAGAAATGCGGCGTGGATACCGTGCAATCGAGGCATTACAAAAACGTGCTGAAAAACAAGCAGATGCGAGAAGGAAGAAGATTGTAGCTGAAGAAAAGGTCCGCGAGGCTCGCCGCAAAAAAATTAGAGAATATCTTGCGCTCCACGAGAAGCTAAAAGAGCACTCTGTCAGAACAGAACCGTTAGGGTTCGATGCAAAATTTAATTCTTACTACTTATTTGCTGGCGATTCAGATCGCATTTACTGCTTGATTCGCGATGAAGATGACCAGGAGAACCTTGGACAATGGAAGATTTTCCCCAAGGACCAAATATACCATCTATATGCGTCCCTTGATGAAAGGGGTAAACGGGAGAAAAGATTGAGAGTACAGCTTGAGCGACATTTTCTGGACATTATTGATAACGGAAGAAAAGCAGCAGAGATTTTTGATGTATGGCAACTATCGCCCCTGCAATTGAAGGAGGGATGGAAAACGTCTGGAAACGATTGCATCGGCCGCAAAGTCAGGCGTATTTATGACAATGTTACCGAAGCAGATGGTAGAATAATGGCATACTTACCAGCAAATCCAAAAGAAGGAGATCCAGAATATTGGTACATGGTTCACGATGATCCGAACGGTGATGGTGAAGATCTCGAAAAGTTCGAATTGGACGAGGCCCTGCTAAATATTGTTCAAAATCGACATGTTCCGCGTATCGACCTACATTCATCATGGGTTTCGAGTGGGCACAAATGGATTGGGCAGAAAA
>LT658644.1:0-18238 GCA_900128575.1 Stramenopiles sp. TOSAG41-1
TAATAATAGTATTTTTTTATTTTATAGACTGTGTATGTGATGAATCCATTTTTTATTTTATCTTCCCCCCTTTTTATTCGTGCAAAAAAAATGCAAGAGGAGCGTAAAAAGCGACGGGGAAAAAAATCAGACACAGCCGTTGTAAATTATGATGTTAAAATTATGAAAGTTGATTGCGAAGGCTGCGAATTTGACGCTCTTTTATCAAGTCATGGAGTAGTAGGATCGTATAAGCCTGACATTTTGTTGGAAGTTTGCCCGTTTCTGTTCAGCAGATGTCGCACAACTGCGGAGGATGAGAAATATTTATGGAATTATCTATTGAGTTTGAATTATAACGTATACCTATATTTTCACGAAAGGGCACTACCGAAAGAGTTTCTGTACAACAAAAAAATTACCTTGGAGTACAATGATCAACTTCTTGAGATTACAGAGATACCACTAAAGAGCCAAAAAGATTTGGGAATAATAGAAAAATGGATAGAAGGAGAAAAAAAGAAAAACGTATGTTTTCAGCTGCTTATCACACAAATCGATATGGATTATTTTCGATCTCAGAGTGTTACCCAAGAAGAGTTGTAGAAAAAAAGTAATAAAAAATTATGTATTGATTGATTTCATTGTGTAGTCGTGCATACAGAAAGCAAATAGAATCATTTTTCTGTGAATTTGTTATCAACAGTAGTGTCTTCAAGAAATTATTTTAATTCGAATTTTACACATCATCATAAAAATAGTTTGTTTAATAATAAAATCGTATTTTTTAAACTTCAATAGACTAGTAGTACAGTTGTGGAATAGGCTAGTTTACTAAGTTAGTTTTTTTTTGGTATCATATCCAGTACGCCACCTGCCTATATATGAGGTAGATGACAGATGACAACAACAACACTTTTTTATGTACTAATGCTAGCATGTTAATGTATATTACAAGAGTGAGATCAACTTTGCTTCTTTTTTGCCCTTTAAGTTTAGCTGCTTGTAATATATGCTTTTACGATGCCTCCTCATCATCAAGTTTTTTTTCTCTTTGAGGAGCTTCCTCATGCGTTTTGAATAACAACACAGCTGTTTGCACAGCAATAATATAATGTATGTAATAATAATAAATAATTTTTTTTGCAATCCAACAACAATAATTAAATTAATTATAACGGTTCATTGCGTCTTTAAAAAGGCACTCGCGACTGCACTTGCATTTCATCATCACGCTTTTCTACTGAAAGTTCGAATTTGGCATTCTGAAACAGAAAATGGCTGAAGTGCATTCTTCAAATCAGGTTCACTCTCATTGGGAGGAATACTGGGACGAAGAAACTGGAATGCCATATTACTACAATGTTGAAACTGGAGAGACGGTATGGAAAAACCCAACAGAAGATGACACCGCTGCTGATGCTTTACAGACAGAGCAGGAAGTAAACGATAACGACCCTTTACATTGGGAAGAAATTGAAGATCCAGACTACCCAGGAAAATTTCTTTATCATAATAATCAATCTGGTGAAACTGTCAACGAAAAACCAGACTGCTTGAAAAACGATGATATTGTGCCCACCATGAAACGCGTGTGGTTCAATCCTAAAGGATACAAGCCTTCGGATAAATTCCCGACCGAATGGAGGCAACCGAAGAAATATCCTGCTAGTAAGGCAGAAATGTTGAAAGCATCTCAAATGGTCTGGGTAAGTATAAACAAGTTCTAATTTGTACAAGCGTACTTTAATTAGTTGTTCAAATCCAAGTGTAAGAGCTACTTGGCTAACCGAATCTTCCACCGCAATGAACACAGGGAGATCCGTATATGTCGATTTTTCGCATAAACGTGTGGACTTCGAATAAACCCCAACGTTACTTGTTTACAATAGAGGACATCCCAACTGCGGGATGGATGTATATGTACAGTTTTTTTGCATTTAAGCGTTATAGACCCGACACTCACCGCTTTGACGTAGTTCAAAAGAAAAATCCAAATCGCTCAAAAATTTCACCGCTATTGTTGCTAGCAAACGAAAAAAATTCGGATGAGAAGGGCATCCCAGTTGTTACCGGAAAAAGAATGTTCAATAACGAGGACTCGTCTATGCCCAAAGATTTTTCATTCTACGCATACGTTGATCCGAAGCCTGGCCTATCAAGGATCAATGTCCAAGATATGGAGGACCCAGATAGACACAAAATTACACCTAGGCCACCCATCGGCTACTGGTTCCAACGGTTGCATTTTTTTGGATATTCAACCTCTATATGGAACGTCAAGGAAAATTGGGAACCTCACCGTTTTAACATCACAAGAGATGCAGAGCAAGTTTCATGGTACCAATGCTATTCATTTTTTGCATTCGACAAGCTAGCTCCTGGTCTAAAGCTTATTTCAATACATGAGCGAAACGATGATGCAGGTTGTCTTCGATATAAAATCTCTCGCGGCGGGGCGCACTCAGGATGGAATTATGTTGACAGTTTTTATGCACTTGATAATCCAGTTGTGGGAACAACAAGATTTTTTGTACAAATTGATCGTAACCCAGAGCGATATAGAATCGGAATAGATCGTGCTTTACCACCCTGGACAGATCTCTTTTCTTTCTACGCATTCTTCGTACCTTATGGCCATGAAGTTATTCTTAATTATCCCAATAAGGAAGCTAGGTAAAAAGATTATTAGGGCTTTACCGTGTGCCGAGTTCTTACAGAAGACCAGAAAGGATATAACATTAATTTTGTGTTTTAAGTAAAAACATATTTGACAATTTTAAAAACTCACTAGTGTCGATATTTGATCGGTTAAATTATTTTACAAGCAGAATGAAATTTAGGTTGGGCAATCTTCTAAAGGCTTGTGTAGGCCCTAAAACAACTTTTTTTTTCTGGCAGCATCGACCTCTGTCTTTGCCTCAACAATATGTAATAAGGCAACTTTGACCCGTTTATAATCTTGTTCCATACCTTCCCACAATCCAAGAACCATGGCTTTATCCAAAACTTTAAATTGTACCAGTAGGTCATCCACAGTCCCATATTTCGCTTCTTCTTCATCCACGTAGTAGGGATCATATGCCACTTCATCATACCTTGATTTACCGCCACCTTTCTTGCCTTTCGATCCTAAGTTTGCTATTCGCGCCTTTGCAAGCCTTTCTCTTGTCAACCGTGCTTCCAGCCGTCTTTGTTGTCTGGCCCGCTCCTCTCTTCGTAATGCATCTTTCTCTTGTAGCCGGATAACTTCTCTATTTAAGTTGAGGAGGTCTTCTTTCATTTTCGCTTGCTCATCAAGCTTCCTTTGAAACAGTTGCTTTTGAGCTCGTAACAGAGAAGCACCACCTGTGCTATTCTCTATGGAGTCGTTCACTTCATCTTTCCACCCCTGTACTTTATTTCTCATATTTTCGACAGAAGATTGAGCATTGGCATCTTTGTCTTCTACACTTTGGATCCCGTCAACCACCAGTGTACCTCGGCCTTGGACTTTTGGTTTAACAACAATAGTCTGTGGCGTAGAGTATTTTTGTATTTGTTTGTGCGGTGATTGTCGCGGAGTTTTTACATGATCTGTACCAAAATCCTCGATGGATATTCCATCAGTTCCTGTATTGATACTTGCACTTTTATCAGAAGAACAGCTGATATATGATGACCTAGAACTAATACTATCAAGATCGCTTCTAGGAGATAGTGTATAAGATGAAACCGAAGATTCACTGTTTGCCTCATCGTATGATTCCCATTTACGAGCGCCAAACAATGCTGTAGTTTCTCCATGTTTGTTAGCACTGTTTTTGTTTTGCGCCCGATCGTTTTCTATACTATGCCGAAATCGATCCGGTAAATTATATACAATTTGTTCTTTAAATGCTTCGATGATACCGCTGCTATTTCCAAATGAATAGACCAAACCAGAATCGCTAACGGTCAAACTATCAGAATAGCCACATGATATGCTTGCAACAGATATCTTTTTCTTTAAGACTACATAATGCTCGTATAGGTCTTTAGCAATAGCATATAGCACCTTAATTGTGATATTAACCATGCGGTTGAACTCCCATGATTGGTTACGCATACGCGATACAGCTTCGACATGCAGCTGCTGAATTTTGTTTAGCAATGCGTCATCTGTGAGTGGCAGATTACTGTGGAAAAATTCGTACGTTGAATCGACCAGCCACTTGCGAATGTTATTGGATGCTTTTTGTAACTCCGATAGACTCACAATCCTATATCTTGGTAGATGTTTGGTTTCAAATGCATTGTTTGCAAACTCTATAAGTTCTAGCACTAGCTTTTCCGTATCATTTCGAATGCTTTCTATTCTTCTATCATACTTCCATGTCATCAACTTAGGTTTCTTAATAGAGTTGCAAAGTAGGTTGCAATGTTCTCTAAATTTTTCTACATGCACGCTTAATATTTCATCAAAAAAATCTCGAAATTCTTGTATCGAAACAGGATTTTCTCGTTTATTCAAGAAATCAGCGACTTGTTTTGAAGAGTCTTTGTCAAAGTGAGACTGGCTCCATTTGAACATTTCATGCATTTCCAAAATACGTTCTTCTTTAGCTTCAACTTTTGATAAATAGTATATGGGCCTCCAATTAGATCTATTACATCGGCTACAGAATGCCGTGTGCCGAGATCTACTTTCAAAGTAAACGTCATTATTGCAGCTGATACACTGGGTCGTGTGCATATCGTATTCTGATAGCAAGTATTGCCACTCAATCACGTCATGTAAGTGATTTATACCATCATCAGATATTATATTGTTTCTCAAGTTTATCATTCGAAGCATAGGCATTTCTTTCAACGATAATGATAAGGCTTCTATGTGTCTATCATTTAAGCCTAAACCCGACCAATCGACAATGCCTTTTCGAAGTTTAGGTTGCAAAGGCTTGCGATGTTTAATTTTTATGACAGCATCCTCCATGTTACTGACCTCCTTTACAATCCGTTGTATTGGAGTCGATGGCCTCATATTTTGGTTGTCATCATTGTATACATTCTGCAATCTTTTGTTCGTCTGTGGTGACGCTTGCCGACCATCGCTTTCTAGTAAAGCATGCAGCTCTCGAGACGGTGGACGAAGTGGGTGGTTTGCAATTGAATCGAGCCTTTCGATGCCTCGCATATTGCTTATTGAATCACTTCTTCGACCACTAATTTTTCCTGTTTTTTCCAGGGCAGCTAGTCTCTCTTGTTCTGCTTTTGGGTTAACTTCATACTCAAACATTTTGCGGATTAATTCCTTATCTATTTCTGCATTTAAGTTGGCGCAATTTCGAGAAAATATACGGATAAATGTTTTAACATGCATGGACATGACAGCAGCTTTCGGCTTCAATTGGTCATACTCATCAATAATCCATTTATAGAGCTTGTATGGAGGTGCAAAATACCGTTTGTGTATCCTCTTAGACTCAAATTTCTGTACCAAAAAATTGATAAAATCCCATTCATCTACAGATCCAAAACCTTCAGCCGTGTAGGTTAACATTTTCCGTACCCCCAGCCCCCATGTGCTTATATGCATACGAAATAATATACGACGTACCTCAATTTCGAGTAGTTCACCGCTCATTCCAATATTAAGGGCCCTAAAGACCCGCTGCAGCTCGCATAAAAAGTTCCCTGTGTTCGTTCTTGGAAAGTTTGCATCTATATCGTCCATTATTTCCTGGCTAATTAAGTTTCCATTTTGCACATGGTTTGAATGAATTGCAAAAATCCAGTCGGGTTCAACCCTAGTTTTCCTCAAATCGGTATCAAGCATACGGTCAAGAAATTCTCTTCGCCAACACTCATCTTCATTTAAAGCATCTTCTCGGAACACCATGACTTCTTTAAGGCTATCAATCCTTTCTGAAGTTGTGTGACCCAGCCTTCCGTTGAACCCAGACCACCCGCAGCTATAGACAATGCCCATAGTATCTCGAAGTAAGGTGTGATGCGCTCCTACGCTAATTTCAGCTACCTCAACGTTGTTAAGGTTTATAGACTTATCCCATTCGACAGCCGCAGGAGTCGCGCGCTTTACAATACTAGGGTCATTAGTGCTTAATTGGCCCATCTTATTGCTACCAAAACTGTATACGATGCCATCTGTTGAAGATATGACAGTGTGGTATCGACCGCAAGCAAGTAGAGCAAAACGCGTGTCCGCAAGTTCGGGTGAATCTATAAATTGTGGCTTGTACAAGCATTTTTTCCCCAAAGATCCATGACCAAGTTGTCCTTCAAGACCTCTTCCCCATGTCCAAATATCGCCTGCATCTGTGGTTGCAGCTGTGTGCAGATCTCCACAGGCAGCCTGCACAACTACTTGGTGCTTAAGCGTCAATACTTGTTTTGGCTCGTTTAGGGTTTCGAATGTTTCCCCATGCCCAAGCTGACCAACGTTATTACTGCCCCAGCTAAATATTTTCCCATTATTTAATACCACAATGCTGTGCTTGCTACCGCCATTGATAATTTTTATATCATCGGCATAAAAATCAGCTCCGTCGTGACACTTAAATTTCCCTAGTATTATTTGTGGAGTATTGTACTGCGAAAGATTTCTTGTATTGCCCAGTCCAAGCTGACTACAAGAATTTTCACCAAACGAGAAAATGGAAGTTTTATTCGTACGCAAGTCTTTGCCTACCACAAGTGAGTGACTACCAAAAGCACCAACTTTGAGTATTTGTGTCCGACCGAAAAAGTCTATGGCTGTTAATATCGTTGAGGAATTGTAGATAAAGTTAGTTGATCGCGTTTGGGATATTCTTTCCTGTCAGATTTGAAGTAGATATTGTTGAGGTACTTACTTTTTGGAGAATCTACATCTAAGTTGTTACCGTGTCCAAGTTGTCCAGAGCGACCTACACCAAACGACATAATGGTGCCATTGTTCGTCCGTAAAACTGTGTGGAGCATGCTGGACGATACCTCACTTACGATCAGTTTTTTCAGTGAGCTGACCATTGTCGCACGGGTTAACTTAATTTTCGATGAAGCCCGTGCCAGCATAGTTCCGTCTTTTAAAGTTTGATAGTCGTTTGCAACGCCCCCCCCCAAACGCAGTTGTGGAAACTGATATGCAGAGTGGTACGACGAAAGCTGGCTTGCGTCTGTAACTGGCTGCATTCTCTGCTTTCTATGTCTAGCCCAGCCATAGTGCACATTTCCAATCCCATGTTCTTTTTCCCAATCACTAGTGTCTTGTCTAGTGTCTCGAAAGCATACATTTCTAACAATGCGAACTTGTCTTTTATAACAGTCTTTGTAGATCTTGTTATATTCTCGTTCCATGGCCGCCTTCCGCCTTTTTCGTGCTATAGCGGCCTTTTCGGCCTCTTTTTCACGCTGGCGTGCTGCATCTAATGACATGATGCGATTACGTATTCCGGAAACTTCTTCTTGAAGGAAATACTGCAAGTGATACTAGTGTGGACCTGTGTGGAAGTTGGTAAGCTTGATGCAAGCAGGATGCAGTCGATAATTGGAGTCATCATAATAATGATGATAAATAATAATAATAATAAATAATAATAAATAAAATAATAGAATAATAAGAAATATAATCAATTGTTGTTGTCAGTCATCATCCTCCACATCATCCATCATTTTTTTTTTTTAATATAACAAAAAAAAAAAAACCAAAAAAACAACAACTACAACGCACCAAAATATACACAACAAATCTAATAAATAAATTTTTTTACATTATATATAATTCTCTTCTTGTTGGTATTGTTCTCTCTTTTTTTAATTGTTTTAATAATAAATGATATTTATCTTTTCCTCCTTCTCTTCCTCCCCCTTTTCCTTCGTAGCTGCTGTAGTAGAGTGGATCAACAACAAGCTCGTCTATGAATGCAACTCATAAAAACATTCTAATAATATATGTAGTACACGCCAAAAAGTATTTTTTAGGGACGGACTGTCGGCCAACATTTTTTTAAATACAGCAATAATATAATGAACTCTTTTTTGTACTGATTGGAAGAGTATATACTTATGCTCGCATGCAGTAGTCGCGGAAAAAAAAAACTATCCGGTAATTAGCTTAATGCTAATGCAGTGCTATGGAAACCCACCTCACTGCAGCCTTTTCTGAGGGTTTGGCTAATTAATGATACTTTGTATACAACATATTATTAGTCTATATTATTCTATGATTTCAATAGAACATAGTATAAGTATGGATGTGGTGTTGAGTATTTTATACTAGGACCAGCTAGTATACTTTAATTCGTATTCCTATTACTATCTATTATGTTTTTTTCAGATATGTTTTTATGTTTTTTCAGACCCACAATTTCGGGTGCTGCTTTACTCTACTGCTATTCTAACTTGGTCCAATAGTAGAGCATTCATAATGTTGTCACTCTTTTTCTCCTGAGCTTTAACCGCGTAGAGTTCGATACCCTATTCACTATTTGTGAAGTGTTGAATCTCAAAAATTGGTGGCTTTAGCCTTGTTGGCGATAGATATGCTCTGTTTATTCTATTTCCCCCCTATTGGATTGATAAAGCTTGCATTGTTTGTCCATTTCCTTCATAAATGTGGGAATTGCGGTGGCTGTAATATATGATATAATGCTGGCTGGAAGATCAATTTTTTGGTCGTCGACAATTAATACGTACGATTCACATTCCGTTTCACTGACGTGTTTCAGCATTGTGTAGGAGTGATACAAGTCAACCCGTACAACACCATCCTGGACAGGGAACTCTTCATGACGCGTTGCATCCGATTTCATTGTAACAAACTTCAGTTTATCGGAATTTCGCTCATCGAATACCTTGTTAATTTTTCTCGTGCATACATAGTCTCGATTTGCAAACGGCCAAGAGGGTGAGTAAACCTCCCAGTGATAAATGGTAAAATTATTGTTGTTTTCCGTCGCTTCAACAATTTTCACAGATTTAGTGCTACTATCCCATGAGTCACGGCTTTCTATATCCGCCATAAAATCAAAATATTCTTTTACTGAGAAGTTGTGCCTACAGTGGGACAAATAGGCATATGTATTCTTGTTGTAACATTTTCTTCTCCATAAAGCTGGTTGAGCTACATGTAACTTTTCCCACTTTGAATCTTTCAAAAACGGAATGTTTAAGCATAATCCATCGCCTTCAGTTTGTATAGTCAAATTAGAGGAAGAGCTTCGCAAGCGATGAACTAAGTTTGCTACATCAAGGCAATTTTGGTGCTCCCTTTGCGACATGGCACGCCGTCTAGTTACGTCTTCGGATAGATAATTCACATTGTATGAGCTGTGCTTAAACATATACAATAATGACGAAACAGATGTTGCACCAAAAGCCAAGCGTTTCATTCTAGATGCGGCGATCTATAGCAACTTAAGACAAAGTATCTTAATCCATTAAAAAGCTTTGGCCGATTTTCCGTGCGAGCAAAAAATGCTTTGAGCATGACGTTTTGATGATGAAGGAGCCGATTATTATTATTATTTTGATTTATATATTCAGTTTTCTAAACAGTTCTATGATTATTAACTTTATATATATTTATATATATATATTTTATATTTTGAGTGAAAAATTAGCTCCCTTACACTGAGTTACAAGAAGCCAAGGATTCAAGAAAGGCTGTGACAACGAAATGATCAAAGATGGTGAGTCATCAACCTTCTCATTTGAAGGCCAATATATTAAAGTATACTACAAAATATTACACACGCTTGATTTTTTCTTTTTCTTTTCCGCGGCTATTTTGTCTGCTTTTTTCATAGCAGCGGCAGCAATACGTGCCTCTCGATCACTTCGGATTTTAATCAAAGTTTTTTCGGCAACTCCAGCTGGATCCAAATATGGCGTTGGAGCAGCATAGGCTTCGATTTGTATACTTTTACGTTTGAACTTTGCGTTTGTATTCATATACCTCGTGCATGATTTACAGATAACGCTTTGTCTAGTAAAGTCGTATTTAAATGCAGCATTGTTTCTATGTTCGCTGTTTGCCGCAGATAAATGCAAAGCATCGTATTGTAAAGGCTCTAGAAATGCTTTATGTTGTGATAACACCTCTTTCCTAACTCGAATATCCATTTCCCCAATTGCTTTGGTCAATTCAGCTTCCTTCACGTCATCACGTAACGTTCTTTTCTTTTCTTTTTCTCTAACAGCCCAATCTGCGCTCAATTTATTCTCGACAGAATTTTTACCTTTACGTAATGCTTCTTTTAAATGTGCATTATACTTTTTTTTGTAGAGTTTTTGATATGAAGTGTAGCCGCATGTTTCCAATTCGAAAGCTGTTTTTCTACAGAAGCTACATTCTAGGCTACCACCGTCGATACGCTCGATTATGTGCTGTTCATTGAAGTATTCTTTCACAAAATGGCGATGAATATTTTGATGGCAATCTATGCAAAAGCTAAAGTTGCAACCGTGACAGTACCATCGTGCCGCCTTCGTGGCACAATTATTGCACTGTTTATTTAACATTTTTTGGAAGTGAAGTGCATCTTGTTCAATCCAATCTAGCTCTGTATCGTCTTCATAATGCTCCTCTGGTACGTTGGGGAATCCTGTGCCGATATCTTCTTCTAATCTTTCGTCTACTGCAACATCATTTTCGTGACGTTCTTCGTTGTTTGGCCTAATTATCATCTCATCGGACGAAGGTCCAGTCAGCGTGTCATCCGTTTGAAATCCTGGTGCAGAAGCAACTGCTGGAATCCTGTTTTCATCGTTTTCAGCCTTCGGTATTGTGTTGCTTCTAAAAGTCTTCAAGAAAGATAGTTTACCAGTTTTTGCAGCAGGATTAAATGAAATCGAATTGATAGTGTTACTTTTCTTTCTGAAAGGACTTTTTAAGGGACTTTTGACTTTTCGGTTGACTCTCGAAGCTTCAACGTCACCTTTCGATATTGTCATTTCTGGAGCAACGCCAAACGCTTTAGTTTTAGCACCTGGCCCCAACCTTAGCTTCTCTGGCGACGTGTCACCCGCTTGCTTTTTGACCATGTTTGAATTGTGCTTTCCCTTACAAAACTCACGACCCTTTATGGATTCTGCCCGTAAGAAAAAAACTGGATTACTCATAATTTTCATACCCATTTGCAACGGGTACCACAACCAAATCAATTTAAAAAAAAAACAACAATAACAACACAACACAAACAACAACAACACAAAAAAAAACAATAAATTCCTCTTCTTCTTCGTCGAGAGAGGAGGTGAGAAGTGAGGGGGAGGGAGAAAAGAAGAAAAGAAGAAAAAGAATTAATAAGAAATAAGTATTATTATTATTTATTACGACAAAAAAAAAGTGTAGCTATAGCCAGCTATTTCTCTTCTTCAATTTATTGAAAATTGTCGTAGTCTTATTTGCCTTGCCAACCAACGTCTATAATTTTGCAAAAAGTTTAGTAGGCGACTAACATTATATACATTTATTATTGTTAATTCGATTAGGTCTTAAAATTTAAAGTTATGTAAAAATAAGACTGTGACCCATTATAATCCAAGAATTAGACCCAAAAGAATGGTTTCTTGGTGCTACGATAGCCTGGAAAGTCCTACAGTATCGTAGTCATACTCTACTACCATAAACCAGGGACTCTAAGTACATCAATAGTATATATATACGAGTACCTATCAAATATTAATCCAAGGTCATTCATTCAATAAAATCAGGAATAAGGAAGAACAATGGAAGAAGTCTGCCATCCACTCGATGGTCCAATGATGAGTATGTATTTTTTTATCCTCACCAGTATTGTTATAGGATATTCATTATCATTACTTTATCTGTACGAAATGCTTGCATCGAATTCTAGAATATAATAATAGGACTTATTAGACTAGTAATAACTAAACTTAAAAAACTTTTTTTTTATTATAGTGTATGTAATTACAACGTACTCTAATAATAATAAACAATAATAACTCATTAATTTTTAATTTTTTTTTATATGATGACCTTTTATTTACTTTTTCTTCTTTTTTCTTACTATTTTTTCAACTATTATTATATTATTTTCTCTTCTTCTCTCTCTCTACTCTGCAGCAACAACAATGTCATGAAAGCCAACGCATGAGCGACATTGCGTGTCGCATTCAGTTGCCCTCAGCCTGATGCTGTCGCCGCAAGTAACATCATTCATATCTCCAACAAAACTTGCAATCTTTGCAAGGCACATAATCTTAGGTAATTAGTAGCCCGTTTGAAGAGTGTCTACGGGTAGAGAATGAAAACAAAATCCGCTATCAAGCGCTTGTGCAAGCACTGTAAAATAGTCAAACGGCGTGGCAGAAATTTTGTGATTTGTAAGAAAAATCCTCGCCACAAACAGCGACAAGGGTATCACACTGCCACATCAGTAGCTCTAACACCAGATGCTTTAACTTTTGATACTAGTGTGCCGCCTTTCATCTCCATGAATGCGTCCTTTCCTGTAAATAGTAACGGCTGCGGTTTGACGAACTCAAATAGTATCAATGGTTCTGGTGTAGATAATACGATCGACACTTCACCGCCAAGTCAGCAACTTGCTGTGAGTAGGTGGATCGGTTTGCTACCACTTAGCTTGAACTAGGAAAATTGATGAGTCCGCTAAGCGTGTGCAATGGCTGTCATGTTTAGATTATTAAATAGGTAACTACATTATATTCAAGAAAACTTGTTATCTATGTACTCGAGTATCGTACGAACCTGCCCGTTACTCATCTTGTGTTCGCGAGCGAAAACTTCCAACTTCTTCTTTGGGTTTTCGTGTCGAAAAAGGCGCAATTCCTCGATTCTTCCGTCCGCTGTATCAACTTCCAAGACAATGCAATCCTCCAGGTCATCTTCGCCGGCCTCCGTTTTTGGAGGGGAGCTATTGGCTAACCGAGTGGTATGATTTGATGTGCTACTCAAGTCATTGAAAACACTACCAAGGCTATTGCCTAGACTGGAATGTGTTGCTTTCGTTGGCGAAGAAGATCTACTGTTGCCCCCATATTGTATATCCTTCTCCGCTAATTGCTCCAACGAAGATATAGCCGAATGATAATTGCTTTGCGATTGTTTCAATGAATGTTCCACAGCTGCAAATGGATTGCTGCTACGACGATTAGGACTAACTGTATTTGCAAACGCGTTGTTTGAATCAATACCATCGTCACTTGTATTGACAACACTGTCGATGGCAGCCGATACAAACCCGCCGAACCCATTCTTTTTTGTTGCTTCAAGTTGGTCCCATTCGCTTTTGATTTTTTGCCTTTCTAAGTCTAGATTCTTGTAAGTAATCATCTGTATGGATTCCAGCATTTTTTTATGTTCCTCTTTTTCTCGAGCGAGATGCAACACATGCTTTTCTCGGTCATCTTTCATAGCGTTTGCGGCTTTCTCACGCTCCTCAATAAGTTCTCTCTGATGGGATAATTTTGAGTTCTTAATCCATTCTTCGTGTGCTTCCCTCTCCAAGATTATTTTTTCTTTCACCTTATTTGCCTCGTCAATTATTTCTTTTGCGTGGCGCTGGCATCGTAATGTCTCCTCATCATTTCTTTTTTCACATAGCTCTTTCTCAGCTTGTAAGACTCCATCTTGTGCATCTCGAATACATTTCAATTCCTCTTCTACTTTTTTTCTTTCAGCCTTCAATGAATCTTGAAACGTCTTTTCTTCCTTTAATAGTTTTAGTTCATGCATCGATTTCTGCGTTTCCACCCACTTTAAGAAATCATCTTTTTTTTTTCTTATGTCCTCTTCAGTTTTAGCAATTGAATCTAGTTCATTTTCTCGCAATCTTGATTTGTGTTTGTTTACATCATCCAAAATTTTCGCTTCGTGCTCTTTTCTCATTTCTTCAATCTTCAGGGCATGCTCTGAGCTCACTTCTTCAAGCACCTGCGCATGGGTATCCATCTCTGTTTGCAACCTTTCGTCGTGTTGCTGTTTAGATTCCTTCAAATAATTTTCATGATCCTGAAGTGATTTCGAGATTTTCTCGTTAACTTCTGCCACACGTTTGGATAAGTTTAGTTCATGCTCCGTATTTTTCCTAGATAGGCTTGTTTGGTGATCGAGTTTTTCTTGGGCAAGATTTTTTTCGTGTTTAATTTTCAATTTCATCATTTCAGCTTGAATCTTTTCCATGTCCTCCTCCTTCTTCCTCGCAAAATCTTCCTGGTATGCTTGAATGGACGACGCGAGCCATTTTTCATGCTCAGCTTTTGAAGTCTCAATAAATTCAAAGTGTAATTTATCAGCCGTTTCTCGCTCTTTTGTTCCTTTTTCCAAAATTTCTTCGACCTTCTTTTGGGCTTGTTTTATATCGTTTTCAATTTTTGCATTATTTTTTGCAACCCTTTCTTCAAAATCTGCTTGATTTTGTTCTTCAAGCCGTTTCAGCTCGTCCAAAACACCATGCTTATCGACTAACTTCTGTATTGTCTCGTTAAGCAAGACATTCTCTGACATAATCAAATCTAGTTTTGTTTCCAACTCAGCACATCGCATTTTTGATGCTTCATACTGCACTATCACCGTTTCTTGATACGATTTACGGCCTGCAATTTTTTCTAACCGTTTAATTTCTTTCATTAATGCACTTACGCTTTTAGCCTGCGATTCCAATGCCTTTATTTCGTGTTCCTTATCTTCTAGTCGATCATTTAAATCATCCATAAGTTTGATCATTTCCCTATTTTGGCTCTCAACTTCTTCCAATTTTCCAGACATCTCTTGTTGTTTTATTTCTTCGGTTATTGTCATACCCCCTCGATCTTGCTGCAATTTCTCGGCTGTATTTCGCCAATGGTTAATTTGTCTCTCTTTCTGCAGCACTGCATCTTCCAAGACCGATACTCGCTTGCGAAGCGATCGAATTTCAATTATTCGATACGAAGGAGTTTGACCACCGACAGCAGATTTAGAACCTTTTTTGGTACTTTCTGGATTGCTACCTGTTGACTTATTCAAATTTTTTTTTGGTGTAATGCCTGTTAGCTCACTTTCTTGCAGATATGGGATCAATTGCTCTGATAGTTTGTCTATTAGCTCATAGCTCTCCTTTAGACGAAATTGCATTCGTTCCATCTCCGTCATCTTCGTGCTAGTTCTTCGCTTCCTTTCCGTGACGCCAAGATTTTCGTAAGAAATGGCTTTCGACACAGCGTGCTGCCTCAATCGGTTCACATCATCCACTTGCATGGGTGACTTTTCTTTTGATATGCTTCGAGATACGGATTCCACGGACACGCTTCGGAAATCTGGTTGCAGTTTACTGGGAATGTATGTCGATGGCCTTCGAGCAATATCACTGTTTCTACCAAGAGAAAAAGAGCCGCGTTTAACTTTCGCGCTTGTGATACCAGTTTTTGGTGTACGTCTCACAAAAGCACTACTTCTACGGGGACCATTTGATGATGATCCAACTGTATTTACAGCTTTTGTCGACTTTGACTGAATATTATGCGGTTTCCTTTCGCTGAAGCTGTGCGCTGTTATTTGTTTTCTGCCGTTGCTATTGGTATTTACAGGTGTGCCGGTGCTTAATCGGGAAAAGGAAGAGGCACGGCGAGATGCATTCAACTTCACTGCAACACTCGCTCGAGCTTTCGCTTTTCTTGCAACAGTGATATGATTAGGGCCTACTAGTTGTTGTATTTTTTCAAGCTCTTGTAGGGTTACTGTTCTTCGACGTGGTTGTTTCTTTACAGTGGGTGTAGCAGGCGAATCTGACGGCTGACTGTCCGACGCCACATTTTTTGGAGTTGTTGCAGTGCTCTTTGCGGCCGATCCAAAAGTCCCTACACTAGCTTTCATGCTATTCTTGGGACTACTTGATGCGCTATTAAAAGAAGAGTATCCGCCAATATGCGACGGCGGTTGCATTTCTGACAGCCGTCTCTTTTGCCTATCTACAACAAGTTGCTCGTGCTTTTGTTTAATCTTATCAATTTTTGCAATTTTGTTATTGAGTATCGCTAACTTTTCTTGTTTTTCCCGCTGTTCGTCCACAATTCTTTCAGCCCTCCTAGTATCGTATGTCACGGTAGAGAATGACATTGCCGTATCTAAAAGCACGCGATTAGGAAAATAGGATTCCAAACGAATCAGCGACTTTGCAATCAAGAAACCTGAGCTCCGCTGCCCATGCAAGAAGGCGGGGGCAAGAACAATAAATAACGGCAGCACCGTCGTCGTCTCTTCTTCTTCTATCCTATCTATTATTGTTATAATTATTTGTTGCGTATGCCCCCGTACAATTGATGTGGTCAAACGCACTATTTCGATATGCCTGCTATTCCCATGGTGTAACACTGTCGTCCTGATGAATAATTTTTCCCCTCTGTATGCGAAAATTAAACTAATACTCCTCTACCTCCGCGAAAAACATTTCAGATATAAGTTAGGCTCTTCGCCTACAGTACACATAACTATGCTTGGGGTAATAGGGACCTTCAGCAATAGAACAAATATTCTCACAACAACGAGAGTGAACGGCTCATTATGTAGCAAATACTACTTCGACTACGTACTTGCAGCATTGGCTGATAGGAGGAGAATGTGAGGAAGATGAAGGTGAAATTTTCATCGTGGAAGGATGTGTGCAGCTGTTGTAAAAAGTGTCACACCATGCATTGGCTTGCTTTAATGCAAAGCTACGCCGATGGTGTTTACTAGCATATGGTGGTACTGTAATGGATATTATATTGATGAGAGATAGACAAACAGTACGCTTTATATCACATTCTCATCATGATGTTAGTACTGTAGTGGCTGACTAGCTATCTAGTAGTATTTTTTTTTAATTTATTATTACATACCTTTAATTGTGTTTGTTATTTTCTTCTTCCCTGTCCTCCTTCTTCTTCTCGTGGCACTTGGCTACGGATTGCGTGTGGCTTGGATTGAGCGCAGCGGGCTGTAGTCGCAAGTTGAACCTCTTGCCGGAACAGCTATGTCAACTTCTTCGTCTGATGACGACACCATGAGTGACGATGAATCGCTTGACAGTAGCCATGACGTTGAACCTGTCATAACAAAAGCAATGGACAGTGATAGACGAATAGAAAATAACCCTTCTAATGAGGAAAATCCTTGGGGGTCGGGCTTCAATTTCCAAAAATCACGGAAGAATTCTAAGAAGCTCGACGATCACCACAATATTATATGGAATCCTATGAGGCAGGCAGCCCATGAAACATATGCCAAGTACGATGCTGAGTCAATGCCAAGATTGAAAAGACAATCAGTAATTGTTGTACAAGATGATGGCTCTGAAGTGGAGATGGTTCCCGTCACTCACGACGAATGGGACAAAAGAGAGAAAGAATTCATAAGGCGAGAATCTGAACTACTGCAGCGTATCGACGAAAAAAAGAGGGAGCGCAGGCAGTCGGAGATGTATCATAAAGAAAAGCATTCTAATATCATCCAAAATCATAAAAAACTGGCCGCAACAGGGGCGCTGATTATTCTTGGTTTGATTATCGCAACAATTATATTGGCACTCACTGGCAAATCCCTGCCACTGACTATTAAGAAAATTGTTGAGTCAACAAAAGGGAAAGAAAATGGAACAATTACCAATCAAATTGATAATAATGTTAAATTATACGAAATATTATCCCAAGAGCTGAAGAGTGCACTTTTGAAAAACAACGTTAATGGCGGTAACAGCTTAAAGACCTTAAAACCTTTAAATTTGAACGATCAAACTGCGACGACAATAGCTGATAGTGCCCTAAAGGAGATGGGAAAAGTGAGAACAGAAACACTATGTGACTACGTAGTCGCGGGAATTTATGGCAGTTTCAAAGTTAATCCTTTAAGCGATCCGCAATTAAACCAGCTAATACTAGCAAGGGTTGCATCTAGCTTCATAAACTCCACTGAATCTAGAAACAATCCAGCAACATTGCATTCAGAGGTTGACAATCTTACTAACGAACTCGACGGAGACAATTAACAGCTTAGCAAACTTGGTGGTATCTTGCAAGAATTCTCGAATTAAGAATCACAATTGTCCAGCAAATGTTGAATTCGATGTGAAAACAACCAAAGATTACAGAGCGGCAACTTCTTTAAATGGCAATAATAGATATGTGATTGAAACCGACTCTGAGTGTACCAAATTGAGGTGTGGACTGCTAAAATGATATGCTTTAATGGACCTGGTATTTGTGTAGGAGTTTCGAGGTAAAAGAATGATGGGGCATGCATTCCGACGTTGCGGTTATAAAATTGAAGTCAAATGAAAGCGAATTGGCGAAAAAAAAA
>LT658645.1:0-18237 GCA_900128575.1 Stramenopiles sp. TOSAG41-1
TGCTGTGTCAATCCTATTCCATACTGATGCTGTGTCAATGCTGTGGACGGACGCAGGTAAGGTCGACAAAAGCAATCGTGGCTGGGGACCTTGTGCGATCGCGATGCGCAAGGGCTTTCACGACCTGGTGTATCACATGTTTTCGAATGTGGTCGCCACCAGTAGCGATGGTAAATTGCGCCTTAACCTTGCCAGCAAGGAAGGCCATGCCGATGGCGTCAAGATGCCGCTAGATGGGGTAGACTGCAAGTTATTGCACTACCTGTGTATAGCATGTCGTGAAGGTCATACGGGGTGATAATAATATTTCTAAGCACACCAGAAATTGATAACTTAATAATAATGGTTTACTCGTATTATTATTAATAAAAATACACTCCTCTCTCTGTGTGTAATAATAATAATAAATATAATATAAAAAAATAATAATGTAAATGATGATGATGATGAATTAGAAGATAGTAATAGAGGAGAATGATAAAAATTTAATAATTAATAATAAAATAATAGATAATTATAATAATAAATAATATAATAAAATAAAAAAAAAATAATTAATAATATAAATAATAATAAAATAAAAATCAACAAATATTATAGTAATAATTGTTGCTACTACTACTATAATAATAATTATTAATAATAATAATAGGAAGAAGAAAAAAAGAAGAAAAGAGAATATCATTCATCATTTTTGCAAGTGCAGTACCTTGTGTCGCTCTGCTTAAACTTGTGCACGTTCACGGCGATAAGAGTTGGCAATGACGAAAACGAGAACACAATGGAAGAAAGCATGTTAAATGACAAAGCCCCTCAAATACAATTACGGGTGATCGAATTCTTTAGTGGGATTGGTGGCATGCACTATGCATTGAAAAACCTGGTTCTTGAACGTAAAGATATAAAACACGAAATTGTAGCGGCGTACGACTTTTCAACCACTGCGAACGACGTATACAGATACAACCATACTGGTTCAACCGTAAGTTCATTTTTGACTACTACGGATCATAAGATCAAAGTTTGCTCTAACATGCATATTGTTGACCCTGCGATAACAGACCCCTTCACAACAGCCTATTCAAACACTCACGCGAAAATCGATTGAGGCACTGCACGCAAATATGTGGTTGATGTCTCCGCCTTGTCAACCTCATACCCGCCAAAATGATACCAAAAAGCGTGATTTGAACGACAAGCGATCAGCAGCTTTGACCCATATAATACATATTATAGAAACTATAACCACACCTCCCTCATATTTGTTGCTGGAAAATGTAGTTAATTTTGAGTCGTCGGAGTCTTGTAAAATGCTTACGAGAGCACTGAAAAAAAGAGGCTATGAGTTTAAACTTTTCAACTTATCGCCGACCGATCTTGGTATTCCAAATACAAGGCCGAGAATATTTTTGCTCGCCTCCCTTGATCGGAAATCATCATTTGTTCTCCCTCCCGCACTAATGGGGGCAAAGCAATGTAAGGAAATACGTAATTATGTGAATCCCGCCAATGATACTGTTGACGCTTTTGTAGTGCCAAAAAATACTCTCGAAGCAAGCGGTTCTTTTTCATTCGATATTGTAACTTTGTCATCACTCCGAAGCGCATGCTTTACTCATTCATATTACAGGTATATGAAAGGGACTGGATCCATTTTACTTATGGATGATGATCTTGGCAAAAAGAGGTTTGCAGGTTATACGAATTCATTAGACTACATGATTAGCACCCAAAACCACGTGGGTGTACCAAGGCAAGGTAGTGGCATTAGCAACAACATGGAAAAAAAACGAAAACGAGGGCGGTGCGAAGAGACTATGGATGAAAAAGTATCAAGGGACACGTTGTCATGGTATGGTCCATTTGTAAATAAATTAAGGTACTTTTCACCGAATGAAATTGCATGTATATTAGGATTCCCGTCGACGTTTGAATTTCCCACAGGCGTATCGTTGAAGAAGCAGTATGCTCTTGTCGGCAATAGTTTGCACGTGTCACTTGTTACGGAATTGCTGAAGCTTTTTTTCCCAAAAGTGAATTGAGATATTGTGATATATATTTAAAATATACGAGGATATATTATGAACGAAGTATTTAGATATAATATTTTAACTTTAATGGTAATTCGAAATAATTTTAAGGTTACTAAGACTCACAGCTGATCTATCAAATGAACCTAAAGGGTGCTAGGGTAGACAAAAATAATACGTGGTAGCAAAATTTTTGGTGCGTCTCCCTTCTTTAATTTGCTGCAGAAATTTGCCCACAAACAAATATAGATAGTGGCCTTTTAAATACACATTTATGCCATTCCTTACCGGATGAATGGAACCATGACTTATATAAGGACCAAAAGGCTTTGCACATTCACGACTATATACATATGTGCGCCAAAAGTCTATAGAATTGAAATCTTTAGTCTATAGCGTACGCGAGATGTGCACCCACACAGTCTTTGCAACGAGGACATTAGGCAGGCACAAAGCGATCGACCTAGGCTGAATAGCTGACAGACATTGGCATATCGCTATTTCCAATATCGTCTCCAAACCACTTTTCCCCTTGGAATTCATCGCTTGTGAGGTTAAATTCAAATGCATCGGTAGGATCCATATCTAGGTCAAGATCATCACTCACTGTAGAATCGATGGAGTCAAATGTTCGGAGTGAGTTTACTCTAGCAGGTTCCAGGGGTCCGTCCAGATCCGACCTGTCTACTCTCAATTTCTTCTTTCCTTTCTTCCTTGGACTCTGAGATTGCTTCTTTGCCTTCGTACCTCGTGCCTGCTTTGATTTTTTTATTTTTGGTGCAGTTCTGCTTTTTACTTTACGGGCTTTTTTGGGTTTTTGGGTCTTTGAAGAGGTTGAGCCTGTCGCAGCCTGTTTTTGCAACTGTCCACTACCCTCTTCCTTAGGAATGACAACCTTTTCCAGCATGGCAGAAAAAACATCATTGGCATTACTTAACGATATGACTCCCTTCTCTTGCAGCTTTGTCACAAGCATCCGGATTTCGTCACTATTCACTAAGGGGTTTATATCAAAGGAGCATTGGGTTGATGCATCCCTGGTCTCTTTTGGGAGTTCATGGGGGCAGACATGACCCTTTTTCGGAACTCCACACTTTCCGCATTTGTAACTCCCTCTTAGTTTCCCCAATGCGGATACAGATCGGTTGGACAGTATTTTTTTGACGATTTGACCGTTCCGGAGAACAACAGCAACTTCTTTCTTAATGGATGATTCACTCTTGCTCCGTTTATGTTTTGGCTTGGTAATTGCTATATGCTTCGCAACGAGATCTATATCGTTTCCATCGTGCAACGATATGGGCGTTACGGCTGGGACGCTGGAGTCCGGCAACAGTTGCTGCTTCGGGGAGAGGACATTCAACCCACTCATATTCGTATCCAATAGATTCAGCGTCGCAGATGCAGGTCGTTTTTTTGGTGAAACATATTTGCGCTTGTTGCCATTCTTACCCCTACTGCCCCCCCCCAATATCTCACCCCAGTTAGCTTTTTTGCCGTCATTCGATACTAACTTTGTGGGTGCTGAGTTGACACGCATGTGGTTATGCAAAGCTGCGCTGTCAGGTTGTTCTCTTTCGCTGGTTTCCAAAACCATTTTGCCACCATCATTTCCATCCATAGGTTCATCCATCCATGACGCACCCACAGTTGCAAATGGATTTGAGGAAACGTTGGACGCCATAAGTAGACCTGTTTACGCTTGCGACAGCCGTGTATGCGTTTGCCAAGGCAGAAATATCCAATCTCTGGCCGACGATGCAGTTGTTGTGCACAATGTGTACGGGGATTGGAGCCTGAGTTGTATAAAGTCGTGGCACGGTGTTCAAATACTTTTTGTGCAAGACCAAATGGTACTGTTCTTTCCGCAAATACTTTGTCGCTCCTCTTGAATCGCAGTCAGGGTTGGCAGGGTTCGGGGGTTCAGAATGGCTCTCGGGGGAAGGTTGGGGCTTGGATTAATAATACTATACAAATAACACTACATTGGAGGGGCGTGGCTTGCCTTTGGCCGTCGTCGGTTGTATCCGCATGGTGTGCCATTGTACTCTGATCATCATTCCATACCTCAGCATCATCATTATTATTTATGGTGAGCATTATAGCCAACCCATTTCATTTCCTACCTGCCCTCCTTGGATTGGATTTCAGATTGCAATGCACAAGAAAGGGAAATGCAGTCGGTATGGGATGCTGCGTCCGTCGTAAATTTGCCTAGTAAAAAAATCTACTCTATGAAGCTACATACTTGTAATTGTACGTGTACTGTAGATGTCGAAACCAGAGTTTGACATTTTATAATCATCCCTACGCGCATATTTCTATTGTACCAGGTCTTTATAAGTCAGATGGTAAAGAATATTTTGTCAATATATAAAATTTAAAGAAATCCCTATCATGTGCGTGATTTTTTTATTCTGAATTAATGGAATATGCACATCATTATTAAGGAGCTAACCCTAAATTTTAAAGATAATACAATCCTATATTTTACAATTACCTCATCCATAATGGTTTCAGGAAAAAAATTATTTTTTTTTTTTTCCCATCTTGAACTCCTATGAATCTCCGCAACGGATGATCTGAAATCTGCGTGTGGCCCAAGAGTATACTAACAAGCATCATTCAAGGCCTATGATAGTCAACCTGTCAGGTCTTTCGAGGTTGTACTTTACGTAGAGTGATCGCGTCGCATTTCCTAGCACGCCCGGGGAGAAAGTGCTGTTGTGGCCTAATAAGAATACCATTTAAATCGAGGCGTCATCTTTTCCTTATAGGCTGAACGTTCTTTACAGTATAGAGAATCAGTGCTTATCGTAATCTGAAATTAGCATGGCCATAGCACCAGTTTTGTTTTATTGACAGCAGGGGGGGGGGGGGAAGGTTACAGACTTTACGATAAGCGAGGCACGCGGGAAGGAAGGCCGTGATGATGCCTTCTCCGATCAGCGCCGAGCAAGGTTCGCCACCTGCTTCAACCTTTCGCCCACAACCGCTTGGCCCATTGGACAGGCACCTAGCTATCGCATCATGGCGATCCGATTCTCAGTGCAATCAACGGGAATATTTCTCCTGATATTGTTGGTCAGCCACGAATGCATCGTTACGGCTAACCACGTCAGGCAAGGTGTCAAGACGCAGCAGCACCTGCGTATGCGAGACATGCTTTTTGACCTTGTAGAGTATAGCGGGAACATTGATGAGGACGAGCCCGGATTTGATAATTTTTTAGATGTCGACGAGACCAATAGTATGACCTTAATGACAGCACAGCATGCAACTGATGAAATCAAGGAAATCCACCAGAGCTTGAAGGAAGGTTTTGCCTTCAAAAACAGCCCGATCTTGGAAGACTTGAATCGTCTGGAAGCTATACCACAGGATAAAGTCTTGTCAGCAAGCGAGCTAATGAGCCACCGAAGTGCAATATCAGCGTTATTAGAAAAGGCGTTTTCAGGGGCAAAGTTTCTGGCCAAGTCGACAGGGTCTGACTTGGATACCGGCAAGATCTTGGACAGCGAGAGAAGCATTGAAAAAGCGTTGAACTTTGAGGATATTGCTGTCTCGGTCTTATATGGCTTTGTGGACGGTTTTTTGGGTGGAATGGTGACTGATATTCGAGGAGGATGGAGTGAAGAAGAATGCCAAGGTGAGTATGTGCATGTGAAGCGAAACGTTAGCGCCCAGTTCAAAAAGGTATTGCGTAGAGCGAAGCACTTTTGGCACACGATCTCTCGGCTGCATAGACATGCCTGGAGCTCTACCGGTCGAAAACACATGCTTACGGCATGGAAAACGTTACTGAAAGCCTTGACAAGCGTGCTAAGATCAGTGTGGAAGTTTGCAATGTCCTGTCCAATAACAAAAACGATTAGTGTAATTCTTGGTGTCATGGTAGCGATGATGGTGCTGAACATAGTGTTTATAAAAATAGGATTAATTGCCATACCGGTGATTATAAAACTTGTTGGCATTCTCCTTGGTCTTTACTTCGCCGGGGACTACATGAAAGACACGGCAATTGAAATTTGGCAAGAAGTGAAAAAAATCAAAAGCCACAAGTGCCATTACAGTTGCAAGAAGAAATTGACTGAGAAAAGTGCAGCGTTTATAGGAACGCTTGTGGAAGTCATTCTTCTCGGTGGTTTGGGTGATTTGAAAAAAGTAAAAATTAAAGCCAACAAACCGGAAGTGAGAAACCTTCTGAAGAAGTACAAGATTGAATTTGACTTAGATTTGTTTGATAGCATGAACACAGTCCAGAAAACTGCAAGAAGTGCAAGAAAGGGCTTCAAGACTAATATCAAGCATCTAGCCAAGAAGATGGGCTATGATGGTTTTACAGGCGCAGATGATTACAGGTCCGCAAAACCAATCCCGAAACCCGAAGACTTCGATGACACCGATATGTAGATCCTCATTGATAATATATATAACTTAGGTTAAATTAAAATAATTTTAAGGTTACTAAGACTCACAGCTGATCTATGATAAATCCCATGTTACGGGAGAAACAACATGACGACACCTCGCAATTGTAATTAACGATATTTAGCATCCGAATAGCATTGTATTTATTGTTTTCGCGACGCTATGCGGTGGTAGCGTTTTTAAGAATTTGGACGATTATTTTTTCACTATGTTATTATGCTGTTGTAGTGGTTTTAAGAATTTGGATGGACGATTATTTTTTCACTATGGTCGATTATTTTTTCACTATGTTATTACTGGTGTTGGTCATTTCTACGCGACTGACTGGTTCGATTCCTGCAGAAGCAAGCAGTCCAAAAAGGCATACATAGTCAAACAAAATTAGGGAACATGGTGGGACTGCGAGACGTCATCACCATAAGTGAAAAAGGAAACGGCAAGGGTGACTGTGGCAAAAGTCGTTTTGTTATCGACACCGTTTTGAACGATGCGCGACTGACTGGTTTGGTTCCTGCAGAAGAAGTCCAAAAAAAATTCGAAGTCGTCAATGAGGGATTTGGAAAACGTGCAACACCGTGGTATATCTGGCTTGTCTTCCTTACGCTACTTGTGCCAGGTTTAATTCTACTTGGTTTAGTAGAGGCGGATTTTCAAAAGGGAGTTCGTTGTAACAAGGTAACCCGGGTATGCAACGTAACAGAAGAAGATCCCGACTTCGAAACGTGCAACAAATTTTGGTGTTGTTCAGATTCATGGTTTCCAAAAGATCCAGACGAATGGTGGAAAAAAGGATGCGAATCCCTTGCAGGTGAGGACAGACTCAAAAACAATGAATACAATTCAATAGCAGAACTTTGTGAAGATAAAGTTTGGATGAATTCATGCAAGAGAAAGAGAGATCGTCGTGCGGGAGTATTACGGGTACAAGGTTTTAAGGGTAATTTTGATTGGCCGCTAATAGACAACAATGACTATGGGAAAAGAGTATCGCCTTTATATTTATCAGCCTTGTCCGGGATTATCCTTTTCTTCTCTTGGTGCTTCTTCCTCTTCAGGACTCGTATGCAGAAAAGGTTTATTAAAGAATATTTTGAAGACTGGAAAAGGATATATGGAATTGAGACAAAATATGAGACAAAGTGTTGTATACCATACACTGGAATGTTGTATTTGGTGAAACAACGAAGCATAGAAGTAAACATAACCATAAGTGAAACAGGAAACGGCAAGGGTGACTGTGGCAAAAGTCGTTTTGTTATCGACACCGTTTTGAGTGATGCGCGACTGACTGGTTTGATTCCTGCAGAAGAAGTCCGAAAAAAATTCGAAGTCGTCAACGAGGGATTTGGAAAACGTGCAGCACCGTGGTATATTTGGCTTGTCTTCCTTCCGATACTTGTGGTATGTTTAATTCTAATTGGTATATATGGTATGGCTCTTCGGGACCTAGAGAAGGGTCCGCCCGTGACTTGCCTTTTGCTTTCCTATTTCTTCTTCCTCTATAGGACTCGTATGCAAAAAAGGTTTATCAAAGAATCTTTTGAAGACTGGAAAAGGATATATGGAGTTGAGACAAAATATGCGACAAAGTGTTGTATACCATACACTGGAATGTTGTATTTGAAACGAAGCATAGAAGTGAAATAATAAATGGCCTAATTAGTATTGTTATTGTAGTACGACAACTCACGAGTAGATGTGGTAGGAGTATTCATATATAATTATACTTGGAGTATACTGATAAATTACAATTATTTATTATAGCAATTGTTACACATCATCATCAATATTTTTTACTACTCTAGGCTGCTATTATCTTCTTCTACTAAAATAGAGATGATGTTTTCTTCTTTTCTTTTTTAATTTCATTTTATAATTTATTATTTTTCATCATCAATAATAATTAATTGAAATATATAGTCACAGTGTGTAATAAAATAAAATAGGTGGTAATGAGGAGAGGCGGCAGTGAACACAACACCGCATCATCTCCTCCTGTGGAGCTTCTTCTCCTCCTCTGGTTTACATTTCTTCGTAAATATACTCGACAAGCGATATACAGAATTGTTACGATGGTAACGAAGACAGAACGTTAGTACAAGCAAAATCTACAACAAGGCGACGGGAATACCGGGTATGCGCAATGCCCCCACAAGAGAAGGAGGATATCACCCGCATTGTGTGCTGGAACGTGAACTCGATTAAGGCATGCATTCGTCGAGTTGATTGCCAAGACCTGGAGGAGCTACTGTCCTTCCTCGGGTCTCCTGATATTGCATGTTTTCAAGAGACCAAACTGACGAAAAATGAGCTAGATGAATCATTGGCATGCCCCCCAAGCTATCATGCATTCTACTCGTTCTCTAGGAGAAAGAAACACAGAGCTGGATATAGTGGGACAGTTACTTTGGTTAGGAAAAAGTCCAAGATACCAGTTATCGACGCCGAGGAGGGACTTTCTGGGGTCTGGACTCATGTAAATAAACAGGTCAATGAAGATTTCACAAAACATGGGCCTATTTCCACCTTGCCAACGCCTTCAATTGGTGGCGATGCCGATGTTTTTGACGACTTTGTTGTTGATAGCGAAATCTTGAAAGACGTTGATAGCGAGGGTCGCTGCGTTATTACTGATCACGAGAAATTCGTTCTGTTTAATTTATACTGTCCTGCTATCACTGTAGATCCCCTAGAAAGTCCAGAAAAATATGAAATGCGTATTCAATTTAAACGAACATTTTTGAACATGCTAACACACAGGTCAAAGTCCCTATTGAAGGGTGGCCGTCACGTGATAATTTGTGGAGATTTGAATTGCTCCACTGCAAATCCTTTGGACTCGGCGTGGAGCGAACAGGATAAGTCCCATCTTAAGATGCCAAAGCGCGACGATGAAAGCGAAACTTCGACAAAATCCCACAGATCCTCTCCTGATTCGACATCTACCTATTCGCAATCAACACGCTGGCTTTTGTCCATGTTGAACGAGCTCGAATTCACCGATACATTCAGACATTTCAATCCAACTTTAAAAAAATACTCGTGCTGGTCAATGAAGACTAGTGCACGCAAAAATAATTACGGATGTCGAATTGATTATTTTTTGACTTCGCCTACAGAAAATTTTACGAAAAAACATGTCCTTGCTTCAAACGTACTGGACAAAGTCGAAGGATCAGACCATGCCCCAATTGAACTGTTGTTATCTATTCCATTCGGATCAACCCAGTCGAAAGTCAATTCATTGCCTTTGTGCGCATCAAATTATAACAAGTTTGCTGGGCAAAAAAGGATGGAGCAATATATGATCAACGGGAGGACTGATGGAGCCGCTAGACTCAGCAATTCCAATTTGGCTCCTATTCAACCAAAGGCAATAAAATCCAAACAAAAATCCTTATTTGACCTAGGTTTAACCAAAGCTTCTACTACCAACACTGGTCGAAAACGAAGGAGATCAGACAGTGCGCGTGTGCACAGCACGCTCAGCCGAGTCGTAAAGAAACCTTCCTGGGACGTGACATCCATAGGGAAGCCTGAAAAAGTGGGTGTTGGATTTGGTAGTGTAATGGCAGCAAAGCATAGCGCAAAAGCTGAAAGAAAAAAATCGATGCCTTCGCCCGAGGTAAAACGGCAATGGAAGTCAATGTTACATGGGAAAGGCAAAACAGTATATGCCCCACTTTGTAAGTGCGGCATCAAGGCAGTTTTAAGGGTATCGAACACAAACAAATCCAAAGGCAAACGATTTTACGTATGCGCAAATCCCCCAGGGGAAAAAGGCAAGAAAGGAAGCCGCTGCAACTTCTTTTCCTGGGCTACTGTCATGGGAAAAGTGATTAAAAAGAAAGGCTTCCAGAAATGACGCAAAGTTTGGTCCATCATGTACATAATGAGGGCGATCAGGATCAGCGCAATAACTTAATTTAGCAGTGTATTTTCTGTTGGGAAAACGGTTATAGTATTGAGATAAATTATATAGTGAATTATTCATACGAACATTTGAAAATCGTTGCAAAGACATATCTCCTTGCCACTGCACCAGCTTAACAACGTAGCTTGCTCGTATATGAAAAATTGACGAGCGATTATCTCTTTTGACTCAAATGGACTAAAATGCTAACAACACCGAAGAAACAGCTCAAAAAGAGAATCAGAAATATTGACTCAATGAACTTGCCTTGACTTTTAATGCCGACGGCGCGTTGGCCAGGCACGTTGCTACTACCTTTACTGCCCCCCTCATCAACACTGGACTGGCTCTTCCGTTTACTGCTGCCACTCTCTTCACCTTCCGTATCTTTTCGTTGCTTTCTGACGTTTTGTCGGCAAATGTCTGCCATCTCGGGAAATAGTTTACAAAATAATGTATCCCGGAGATTAAAAGAAGAAGATTGTTTCGCAAGATACAGGCGTTGAGTCCTGGTGGCTGACATACTACCATAAGTATGAGACTCTTCGGAGAAAAACGACACAAGGCCAGACAAAATAGTAGAGACGCTCCACATTGGATTCCAAGACTCCGGATGGAAATCCGTGAAAGACAAACACAGTTTCGTGTTGGTATGAAAACGACCACTTGGAGTGACCATTTGTAGCGACGGTGGTTTGTATGGATAGTCGCACGGGAACTTTAGTATACCGTGATATATCCCGTCAACGTAGGAGTCCTTCAACCCATAGATCACGTAATGCCATTCTAGAATGTTTTCGTTTCGTGGACAGGCCTGCAAGTTTGGTACCGGGTTCTTCAATATATTCCGCAGCTCTTTCTGCAAGCGCTTCACGCAGACTTTCGACGGCGTGGGCATCGTCAATTGCCTTTGTGCACAGTCAATTCGGTCAGCAGCAGCAGCAGTTCCTTTGCCGGGGTGGGGGGAAGAACGACATATGCTGAAGAAGAGAAACAGGGAAGCTAGCTAGTTGTAGTTGATCGAGTTCTTTCGTCCACCAAACAAACAAACCAATAATACTCAACACAACAACAACAACAAACAACAACAACAACAAGAATTTGAATGCCATAATATAAGCACTGTGTGTAGCCAATCTCCTCCTCCTCTTCTTCACTCCTTATTCTTCATCAACTTTTAATTGCCCTAATAAATATTTATGCCTTCTTCTTTTTTTTTTTTACACACGAACACTACTACTCTCACTCTCTCCTCTTCTTAATTATTATTTTTCTGTATTTTTATTATTAATTAATTATAATTAGTAATATAATAAATAAATTTAAAAATAATAATATATAAATATTATTAATTAATTGAAATAATTAATAATTGTTCTATTTTATTCTTCTTCATCGTTGATATGAGCATGCGGCCAAGGTCTAAAGCAAGGCTTGCTGTTGGCCAGGCGTTCGGCTTTTTCCCTCACTCACACAGTTGCACACAAAACCTTGGACAAACACATGAGGACGCGGACGACAAGGCCGGATTATCCTTGGAATCCAGACCGTGGTCCCAAGCAAATATTGCCGTTTCTGTTTCAAGCAGGGGAAGAAGTGTTGGACAACGCTGATTTTTTAAGACAAAACAACATTTCGCATGTTCTTTCCATCACCACCACTGTCCGTCCCCAAAGCAATGATGCGAGATTCGAGAATACGTTGGTCATCACCGTCGAGGACGTCAAGAATGCAGACATAGTGTCACATTTGAAACTGGCAATAGAATTCGTAACTTACGCGAGACTCGAACGAAAGTCAGTTTTGGTCCACTGTCAGCAAGGAGTCTCTCGCAGCGGTGCAGTTGTATTGGCGTACTTGATGTTCCAATTAAAGGTCACGTTGTATCAGGCGTGGCACTATGTAGAAGGCATATGTAAAAAGCATACAGATCCAAATCTAGGTTTTGAAAAGCAACTTCTTGAATTCCAAAGCAGTGTAAGCACCACGGCCTTGGCCGATTTAGAAAAACAATACGCACAGAGGGAAGAGTTGAGGGCACTACGCGAGGACGACGCTAAATATGTCGCCGACCAAGAAGAACGGTATTTGAAATTGTCTCTAAACGCTTACTACGAAGCTAATGAAGCTTTGATGGATACACAATCTAATGAGGCATTTGAGGAGGGTATTGACACACTTTTGAAAGCGCTGGATATAAATGCCTATCACTTCAATATTGATCCCAGTCGATACAATCCTCGGCTTGAAAAACTTCTAAAGCAGAAGTCGCTATTAACAAATATACAGGAAAGAATTGACAGTGAAATTGCTACTTTACAAGCGAGCAAACTGTAACTGCTGGCGATTTCAATAAGCAACAATACGGCCGAGGCGTAATATGTAAAAAAAAGTGACCGGGACTATCTTGGCGAAATTACCCCCTGTTTTCACGAAAAAACGCGCCAATAAACCTTACGGTATTGTCCATTAGTTTCAAATGTAAGCCTTACATCGGTCGTGTACGATAGATATTATCTAGATAATTCAATTGTAAGCTCGCAATAGTTTTAGAAGAGATACGAACATATGACTTTAAGATCGTCGTCTAGAGTATATTAAATGTTTCGTAGGTATGCGTTATAGGTTATCGTTTAAATATCTGTTGTGTACGAACATATATACGTAATCGTGTATAGATGATGATGCATACTTAGGGAGCTTAAATACCGCCCATTAGGGCGTATTTGATCTCTAGATAATCATCCATCCCGTACTTACTTCCTTCACGGCCTGAGCCACTTTCCTTTATCCCGCCGAATGGTGCCACTTCAGTAGACAAAATACCCTCATTCACACCGACCATGCCATATTCTAGTGCTTCCGTTACACGAAAGCTTCGCCCCAAATCTTTTGTGTAAAAGTAAGCAGCAAGGCCTGCTGAGGTATCGTTTGCCAATTCAATTACTTCACTTTCTGTTGAAAATCGAATAAGCGGCGCAATTGGGCCGAAAGTCTCTTCGTAAGAGCATCGCATAGAGGGAGTAACGTCAGCCAAAATTGTAGGCTTAAAAAAATTGTCTCCATCATTTACAAGCGCATCGTCACTTTCCAACTGGAACGCAATACGTGCACCTTGGTTAAGGGCATCTTCAACATGTTCTTGTACTTTTTGGACACCTTTCGCATTTATCAAAGGCCCGACGTTCACACCTTCAGAGGCACCATTGCCAATTTTGAATTGTTTTACTTCCTCAGTAAGCTTGTGAAGGAAAGTCTCGTAAATCCCATCTTGAACATATATGCGGTTGGCACAAACGCATGTCTGTCCTGCATTTCGAAATTTAGACACGAGTAGGCCTGTACAAAAAATGTGAAATAATAGTGGACAATGTGTCAGCGAGTTTTTTCCGATTTAATACTATAGTGAGGAAAACTTACCTTGAACTGCTCTGTCAATATCAGCATCTTCAAATACAATAAAAGGGGCATTCCCTCCGGCCTCCAAAGACACTTTTTTCATAGTACTGCTACATTGCTTAAGCAAAGTCTTCGCGACTGCTGTTGATCCCGTGAACGAAACTTTTCGTATTTTTGGATGAGAGCTTAGAGTATTGCCAATCGCCACGGCATCACTTCGACTGCCGGTAACTACATTAAATACGCCATCGGGAATGCCTGCTCTAGCACCGAGTTCCGCCAGAGCCAATGCGGACAAAGGTGTATCTTCACTTGGTTTGCACACTACGGTACACCCAGCCGCCAAAGCTGGGCCTACTTTCCGTGTAATCATGGCGCTTGGAAAATTCCATGGAGTTATCAGGGCCGCCACTCCAATAGGCTGCTTCATTACGAGGATCCTCTGGCCATGTCTGACTTCAGGAATTATATCTCCATACACTCTCTTACCTTCTTCTGCAAACCATTTCAAAAACGATGCAGCATAAACTATTTCACCCCGTGACTCTGCCAAGGGCTTACCACACTCGGCTGTCATAATTTGTGCTAGGTCTTCTTGGTTTTCCATCACTAAGTCGTACCAATTGTTCAAAATCACCGCGCGTTCGGACGCCAACGTTTTGGACCACGTTTTACCCGCACTATCAGCATGCTCAATAGCCTTATCTACGTCGCTATCTCTACTTCGAGCCACGGTAGAAACAAGAGAGCCATCCGCAGGGTTCAACACGTCGAAAACCTCTTTAGCATTATTTCCAATCCACTCGCCACCGATAAACGCACAAGTCCTTAGCAGCTGATGATCCTTCAATAGTGATTTTAATGGAAGAGTGGACATATTGTTACGTGTCCTTATCGCAGAATTGTCTTGCTCGCCTGAAACTACCGACACATGCAGAAATTGCGTCTTTCTTTATTGTTCGGCGACCGCTTTCTGTACTTATGAATCTTAATCTCGTTCGAAAAAATATTTTTCATCTATTTATTATCTTCTCATCAATCACAACAAAAAAATTTTCTCCTAACCTCTAACCTCGGAGGAGAAAAAAGATATTATGAGGAGATACGCTTTTAGTTTTATGTTTGATTTTCCTATTTGAATAATAGGACGAAAAAAATAGAGTAGAAGTAGTAGTAGAGCTTGCTAGTGGGAAGAAAGAAAGATTATTATTATTATTATTTTAATATGGCTAATAATTTATTTTTTTCGTATTGTTGTTCTAGTTCTTTTTTTTCTTCTAGGATGTTAGCGTTTGAACAATATGTACACCGTCTTCTTTGGTGACAAACCGTAATTCAACTCTTTTACTATCAAAGTTGCACGAGTATTCGCGGCTAGCCGAACGATCGCCGCGTCCTTGATTTTTGCTGCGAATGTCAAGCGACAGCATTTGTTCAATACACTCGAGAAAGTCATTATAATCCGCCTTGCCATACAATTCACTATTTCCATTTTTGACGTAGGTAATTAAGCGTTCCCTATCTTCCTCGTTGTCAAAGATGACCTTTAGAGGACGAAAAATGTCGTTGTTGTCCACCCAACTTGGCACAGTGAGCATTGTTTTTAATACAATATCAAAAGGTACGTAAGGTTTGATGTCCAAAACGGACGTCCCATGGACTATATCAATACCACAAAAATATATTTCTCGATTGTTGCAGTCCACTCTAGCGATTTTGGCAACAGATAAGCCAATTGGATTTGGTCGATGTGGGGTGCGCGTACTGAATAACCCAACCTTTTTGCCATCCAGTTGGGGCGGCTTTACTTTTGCCTTGAAAGTTGTCCTGTTTTGTAGCGAATGGTGAGCATTTGTATTTTCATCAAAAATGAATAAAATCCAGCAGTGCGAAAAAGTTTCTAGCGACTCCAGTGAAGCTGACGGAATTTTACTAGCCAACTTCAACATGGCACGGCCGTTGGGTACCAATTGAGGTTGTCTTGGGCAACCGTTGCGAGTAGGATAGCAAGAGCGAATAGTACCAATGGTAGAAAAAACGTGCCCATCCCTCTCCCGCTTTGCCTTTATCGATTTCCTCATGGCTTGCTCAGCCTTGACACGTCCGCGGCGTTCCACCTCACGCTTCTCAATGGCAAGTTGCAGCTGCTGTTCCAGCCGTTGGCGTTCCTTTTCATACATGTACAAAACAACCCCCGCGGCGATCGCAGCGATTCCCATTTTCGCCATACTGCTTATCACAGGCATGACTATTCAAACGTAGCCAACCGCCCCACCAGTTGACGACGTTCAACCTCCTCCCATGGTCGTGGTCACGTGCAAACTTACGACAACTCCATTTCTGAAAAATTTATTAATAATAGCAATCTCATCATTCATCACCACCATCATCATCATTATTATTATCCCTCTCATTGGAAATATTATTTAAGGGTATTTAGATATTAATGTGTTTCCTATCAAACCTCTTTATCTTGCTTCACTGTTTATACTCCCTTACTGTACTTGTTACAATATAAAAATACACAATGGAGAGAATCATCTTGAGATCCATCGATTTTTTACAAGAATCTACAATTATTTAAGTATCAATTTCGTACTCTAAAGTTCATTTTCAGTCATCCAAATATTATTCTCATCACAAAATTCTCAGAGAAAGTTTAATTTTCCTATCTTTCAAGGCATAAAGGACGAATAGAAGGGGAAAATTATTCTTTGCCACAACTTTATGTGGTGTTTCTGTCATGAAAACCTTAATAATTATGAGGTATAGTAGTGCGTGATACAAGATCGGTCCTTGGAGTAAAATAGTAAAATATTGTAAAAGACGACCAAATAATTTCTACTCTAAGGTCCCTAACAAATTGCTCTACTCGTACATGGCAAAGATAAAGTTTAGACACGAGCTAATTATTTACCATGTAAACATTTGAGTTTATATCAGGGTAATCTCTGATGGGTTATGATAGGAAATATGGTCGTTACTTTTGTACGACCATTGACTACGCAAATATCACACAAGAAGATGGACACATTAATATGATGGGTGATCGAGGTGCATCATGCATCGTGTAGTACTACTATGTACTATGTTCTGCCAAAATGAGTTAGAACGAAACATGAAGTTTCAAGAAGATGGGATGGATGAATTGGGTTTGCGAGAAGTTCCCGTTATAAATTGCTCGCCCCTTCCGAAATGAGTAGCTTTCGATGTTTTTTTGAGATACTGTTTGCTCTTTTGAATATTGCAACACTCCCGTTTGTTGGTACATGTCTTGCAGAAATTAACATTGCAATAGTCACGCCAAGGCAAAGTAAGGCTAACGGAGAGACTCTGCTGCTGTATGGAAATCAAGGTTTGGTCTCTGCTTTGCTGGCAATCGAAACAGTTAACAACAAGTCAGACACGGCATGTGATTATTTAAAACTTGGAGACAGTTTGCAGCAGATGTTGAGAATAATACCTTACTATAGTAGCAAAATTCGAATTGGAAGGAATACTCGTAGTGCATCTAGTATAATCATGTCCGAGTTGCTGAGTATCATATCTATTGACTATTTGAATACGAATGTGGATATTGTGGATTCAACAAATTATTTGCAATCGATGGAAAGTTTGAAAGATGATAAAGTAGACTTATCGTCTGAAATCATGTTGACCCCTGACGATGCAGCACTGGGCAATGATTACGCCTTTGATTACTTCATGCCAGGATACGAATCCAAACTAGGTATATACTTGCATATTCCTGAAAAAATCCGTATTTCGGATCGCAGCGTAAGTCATTACCTATATAGCGACGTTTTAAGACCATACCTGCCACCATTAGGCACCAATGTCATAAAAGAGGGGCGATATTTAGTGGCTTTTTTATCCTGTGACATATGCGAGTTGAGTAGAACACATTTGCGAGGTTTGAAACGCCTATCTCTTCCTTCAGCCACATCATGTAGTTATAAAGATTCAATACCGACTACCTACTCTTACGATAGTAAGAAGTTAGGCGGTTACACATGTGATTTTCCAATAAAAAAATCCTACATTTTTGCACGCAAAACATTAAGAACTCAATTTCCGGCGATCAGCACTTTGATCGAGAGGGTTAAACTTTCAACGGAGGATCTTGAACAGATTTTGAATTACCATAGCGACCTGTCCCTAGGAGTGAAACATTGGCTATCCTCAAACAACGAGACTTGGTCTAAGTGGATGATAGGATGCAACTATATTGCAGTATATTTAAGAAGCAAGATTCACGATGTTGACAAAGCTATAAATGCATTGTTCACAAAGTTTCACTCTTGAGAACTATTTTGTAGGTAGTCTATTCAAAAGATACATCAATAGGGAAGAGACAAAGGGCATTTTTTAGGCGCCTTACTGGGAGGATCATCTATTTTTGAACATTTCTGTGGCGAACGTCAAACTTGATTTTGAGACCTATTAAAAAATCTAGTCTAAAGT
>LT658646.1:0-18199 GCA_900128575.1 Stramenopiles sp. TOSAG41-1
GGGGAAGGCGATTAATAAAAACCAGTCCTTCATTTTCCAGTCCATGGATGGAACATCAAGTTCCTTCATTGCACGTGAAGGTCCAGCTCTCATATTTCAAAACCGTAATAATAAATAATATATATTTATATATATATATAATATGATAAGTTAAAAAATACACTTCGTAAGTAAACAACCTTAAAACGGTTGAAGATGGAGAGGTACTACCATGAGTTCGTTACCGACCAAGGTGCCTCCAGCATTGAGGAGCTGCAATTTGTGGCACTCGGAGACATTAGATATGAGATTGAAAAAATCCGTTTTCAAGACTGGATATCAAAAGGAGGGCTAGAAGGAAAAGAGGAAGCGTTTCCGGTGGAAACAACACACGATGCACTGACGAATGCCGTAACGAACCGGCTAAAAATAATATAATGATGATATGATGTGATGATGAGATGTGATGATGAGGAGCCCTCTCCTCCACCTATTCACTATGCTATACCATTATGCGTTTCAAAAAATAGTATTTATTATTATTGGGAAAAAATTGATGATAAAAATTAGAAATATGGGTTTTTCTATTGTGAGTGAGTTTAACAATGATATCAAATAGTGTCTCCTCGTGTAATTGGTAGAGGATAAAAGTAGGTTTAGAGTACAATAATGGTAGTTGGAGTATTCTTCGCTTGCACAACAAACAAACAACACGAAAATTGTGAGGACAATTTGTTTGATGTTTGCTAGTGCTAGCTAGTGCTAGTAGACGACTAATTTTTTTTTTTAATGCTGTTGTTGCTTGTTGGTTATTATTATTACTGTATTATTATCATATGATTATTATGGTGAGTAGAACGACCTGTAGTAGTAGTAGTAAGAGTAGTTGTTATTAGTACAGAGGGAGAGAAGAAGCAAAACGGGGTGGGGTATGAAAATGAAACCGACGGACTCAAGTGTGCTTGATGAAGGACACGCCGGACAGCGCAAATATATTGGGACACTTTCAAACAAATTTGGGAATACAATGCCGCACTATATGCCCCATTTGCACTACCCGGAGAAAGAACCGCTGCTGATAAAATTGTACCGCAAGTTGGATCTCAACGGCTACGAGGAGGATAGAAAAATTCGCTCAACAGTTGGTGCAACCATAACTATTCTTATTTTCGTGTTGATGTGGTTTTCTATAAATTCCTCTTTTGTGCTCATGGAGCGCCGGGCATCATCGCAAGTGGTGCATCAACACGGGAGATCGAAAATACCTGCCAAATTGCCTGAGTTAGGAGTGTCATTTTCTAGGATTGAAGACTTCGACGAGACCTGGGGAAGGGTCGTTTTTAAGCTTCGAACGATATACGAGTCAGACAAGAACGAGGCTAAGCCACGAAAAAACAGGAAATTAGGGACAGAACAGTGCAAGATCGAGACCCATCCTGGCATTTTTGTCAACGCATATTGCCCAAAAGACAAGGACGACTTGACTGTCATTGGTGAATACGCGTCCAAAGTATATCGCTACATGAAAATTACTGTAGAGCCATGCTGGAACTACGAGCAAGAGGTAAACGAGAAAGGTCTGAGTTGTCAGAACAGAACGGACATAATAGATAAATTTCTGCGATCGTACGGTGGTATTAGTGTCTGGATAAATGATCGAATATCATACAACGAAACTGCATGGGGGAGTAAAGCATACACGACTTTTGAAGATGGAACATGGCAGGGAATAGAAGTGTTTTTTAAACCTGTAACGTACACGTTGTACGGTATATTTACTGGGTTTTTTGGGTTAGACGGTGTCTCGAAGCAGCTACATTATCTTGAGTTCGAAAGTTTCTATACGAGACGTTCTTCAGATATATCAGAAGAGTTTTTGAACTATTATCTAAGAATGTCAGATAAAAGCCAGGTTATCGACGAGACGTTGTACGGATTGCAAGCACTGGTCGAGCGTATTGGGGGGACGTTCGGGATGTTGAAGTTAACGTTGGGGGCATTCGCTTTGGTGATCAACATGTTGATTGTAAACAGGAACAACAAAAAAAATTACCAAAAGACTCTCGGTGGTGCAGCCAGGCTCTTGAGCCACAACAGAGTGAATGATGAGCCGTGATTTTGTTGCTTACATTAATCGCATTTTACAACCTTTGTTTTTTTTCCTACTACTAACGAAAAACCTTATTATTATTATAATTACCTCTTCCTTTTCCTTTTTTTTTTCTCCTCCTACTCCTACTCCCACTCCTCCTTAGTCTAAATAACTACATATCCTATATAAATCCTTAATCTTAATAAAAAATAATAATAATCATCTAAATCGCAGAGCAAACTTCGGCTGCGATCTTTCCCGCAGAATCCGTCGGTAAAACTCGCTTCACTCCTATTGCAGCCTTTCGCGCTTGACCTACCACGAGAGGATACTTAGTTGCTCTCTAGATAATCATGGAACTGGCAGCGGTAGAATCCAAAAATTCCGAGAAGATTTTCCGAATCGCGGTGCAATGCACAGAAACACGGGCCAGATGTGGAACCTTGTTGAACAAGACTCCGACACCGAACATAATTTGTAATACAATAAGTTGCGCACTGCCGCTTGTAACTCCAGATTTGCTAAAAGGTGACGAAATCTTGAAAGAGACAATCAGCAGACTTCCAATTGCAGTCCCAGTCGAGGATTTGGTGTTAGAAAAAGATTTATTTCATTCTCGAAAGCCTGCGCAAAAAGCTGACGCCGAAGACTACACACTACACCAACATTGTAACGTGAGCCCGTCTACTTTGATTTTTTTCACTCCTCGACTTTGTGGCTCAATACCTACAGGCCCATGTAATGATAAGCAAATAACGGTAGAAAGTGCTCAGGGGCGTCGTGGAATTACTGTTGATATATACTCGTCGATGATCAGTTCCATTAAAGCTGACGTGAATATTACTTTGTGTGACGAAGTTCCAAGTGGTGCTTCAAAAAATAGACACGACAAATCAGTTCGGAGGACATTAAATTGGTTGAAGGAGACATTGAAGAGCCTTAGACCTGGATTTTCACCTGATACATCCGTGAAGACTACAAATACTGGTAATGGGTCTGAGCCGGCTCAAAAAAAGCGGAAGGTAGATGCTGGCACGCCACAGATAGGAAATATGGAAGAAAAGCGCCATGTCATTTTTGGTGTCGTGCTAGGTGGGACTTATGAACATCTTCGAAAAATTAGTGCCGAAAACACCGCTGAACTGCCGGTAGACGGCTACGTACTGGGTGGCTTTAATCTAGGCGAAACAAACGAAGAACGAAATCGAATTCTTGCTGCGACCACGCCGTTATTGGATGAGAGCAAGTGTCGAGTCTTGAAAAGCGTCAATAATCCAATAGATATTTTAGATGCAATTTCCTGTGGTATAGATTTAGTGGAGTGCGACTATGCTTATCATGTGAGCCGCATGTGCTATGCCAGCACCTACAAAATTCCCTCCATTGAGTATACTGACTGCAAAAATTTTGAAACTGAAAATCCTGACTTTTGCCCCGGCGATCGAACAAAGATAAACTTACGTGATAAACGTTTCGAGAGAGATACGCGTGCCCTACTACCTGGTTGCAAGTGCTTTACTTGTAGGTCGTACACAAGGGCGTACATAAATCATTTGCTGAATGCGCATGAAATGTTGGCGGACACACTATTATATATTCATAATCTTTATCACTTGCAACTGCTGGTGTCAACCGCTAGAAAGCATGTTGCCAAGGGGGCTTTCGGTGAGTTTGTTGCGAATTTTGTAGAGGGGCAGAAAATGTACGTTGTTGATATGGGCACGCAATAATTCCAGTTCATATATCCTGTAAAACATGTCATATCAATGCGAACAGTAAAAAAAACTAAATCTCGATAATGGTATGTATTTTCTGCGTCTGCTAAACTGCTCGTTCTAACTTAAAAAATATTATTACTTAATACACTATTGAAATTGACTTGCGCACATTCTCCGACGCATATATGCACAATCCTAGATTGGTGGCAAATCACTAAAATACACGCTCGCGCCCATAGCGCAGCATACAAATATGCTTGTACCACCTATCAATAAATCAGCCTTTTTCGATTTGCGCAGAAGCCAGTTTGCATCATCCAACAGATAGCGTGGTTTATATGGGCCCTCTCTGTCTTTCCATGGTGGATCTATCTCTTCGAATTCTAAAAACCCATCGGAGCCCCTCATTGCCTTAATTTCGTGTTTCATCTCGTGTTCTTTTTTTTTCATTTTAGCAACCTTTGCCTTGTCAAACTTTTCAATGTTGCGCATGTGTTGCTGTTGTATTTTTTCCAGTGTTTTGCGCTTTTTTGACTTCGCTTGGGACTCCTCTGCCTCTGATGTACTATACGGCTGCACTGTCCCATAGGCTATGTTTGTACGATAATGTGAACGATATGCCATTGAATCAGCAGCGACTTGACCACAAAAAGAATAACTAAAAGCCCCTCTGCCTTTCACGTCATGGTGGCGCAACAACCTTGCGCTAGACATTCTCAGAAGCCCGCATGTGCGTTTCGCAAAAACCACACGAGGCAACATTTTCCTAAAATTTAGGTATCTGATCGATCGCGATGGCCTGCGCACTCGAAGACTGCGAGAAAACCCTCCTCGATGGAGCGACTTTGGAACCTGGTGCGTACGCAACCAGTAGTGACGTTTGGTGCATGAGCTAATAATTACGGTAGTAGTGTGTTAAAATGAAATATACAGGAGTATTATTAAATCATAATTATTGGCTAATAATAATAAATAATAAAATATTATGGTATATAGGTAGACGACTTTTTATTACTATAAGTTTTTAGTAGTGTAGCATCTATCATCTTCTTCTTTCTCCACATCATCTCATCGATGATCACCCCATCTCCTAACAACATTAAACATGTTGTTGTCATCAGTGGCTGGGCACGTCCACATGTACGGAATGGTCAGTTTTGGCACTGCCAAGGAAGTGGTTCTCGAAACTGTTCTGGATCACCAGCAACACCCTTACGCTTTAACAGATCATGGCCACCCGGCTCACAGTCCTATCAGGCTACAAAAGGCTGCTTCGATCAGCCTCTCGTGCGTTCGGCAACGATGCTGAGGCACTGCACAAAGCGAAAATCGAGTTGCGGCAGACGTTTGAGAACAATAGGAACGAAGAAGATCCTGCAGCGCTGAAGGAGATGATAGATGGAATCGATGACGTCATTGATTTTTTAAACACAAATATCATACAAGCCCAATTGAAACATGATGGAAGTGGTGATTATGAAGTAAAGTTTACCGACACCCAAGCTGCTGCGTTTAGTCAAGACCAAGTCAACCAAATTCACGTCATGAAAGAGAACGAGTTACCAGACGAGCCAGCGAAAGTCGTTTCCCATAAGAAGAAGAAAGATTAGGGCGTGGACTTCAGGGATAAAGAATGAAGTGAAAGAATGACAAAATGTAAAACAATTCTTAATGTATATGGCGATGTCATGATATGGAGCATGAATTTCTGACCTGTTCAAGCTAAAAAGACACGCGCCTCAACCCTTTTTTTATAAAAATATAAAAACACACACATGTATTGCCTGGTATACGTGTACACTACATTCGTACCTTGATGCAACTTTTTATCACTCTAATTTACGCTATAGAATTCACATGACTGTTTCTCATGGTGTATTGGACGTAGGACTAAACACCAATCTGCTTAATGTATTTATCGAAATGCTTCTGCGCCTCCTTGATGTTGCTTCGGATGACGGCGGGTTGTACAGTATCATCGGAGGTAATGACCATAATAAAAGTGTTGGTCGTGAATTCTTCAATAAGCGCGGTAAAGTTTGAGTTTCTCACCCGCATGGCCGAAAAGCCATCGCCGCTACCAACTGTGCCCGGCGCGAATTGCGATTGAATTTTACTACAACTGAGCTTAAACTGCTTGATAATGTTACTTATTTTTTCAAAACGATGAATGTCACGATGTTCTTTTGTCCTTGCATGGGAAATGACGAGGAACGTCGCCTTTTCAAACATTACAACCTCATCTGCCGAACAAACTTGGCAAAAGCTGTTCAAGTTTTGCTCGATCAAGTTTATGTTTGGGATTAAACTATGAACTATTGAACTCCATGCCTTGTACAGGGTTTCATCCCATATTGATGTTTTGAAGCAGGAAACGTCTAGTCCTTGAGAGTGAGCCTTGATGAGTTGTGCACGTTCATCGAATACCTTGTCACGCTGCTCCTGCGGTATCAAGTCCATTTTATGTATCAAAGCGAACACTCTGGCGTCATCTGAATTCTCGCTGATCGCATCAATGCACTCTTTGTAGTATTCAAAGTCTTTCTCGACATTCCTGGACTCTATGTCGAATACGTAGATCAACAATTCCACGTTCCGAAAGATATGATCCCGTTGAGACTTGAGATAGTTCGTATAAAATGCATCTTGGCCACCACAATCCCAAAGATTCAAGACTAGATTGCCGAGAAAGCGTACGTGAGAGTGCTCCACATCGTAGGTTGCCGCCAGCCGCATCGTGTCCCTCGCCAAGTAGTTTGCAAATATTATGGACCGCATACTGGTTTTACCACTACCGGACTTTCCCATCAGCAAAAGTTTTTTTTTGGAGTTACCAGCAGGCTTGGCCTTTTGTCTTTGCACCACTGCAGTGGGGTTGTCATTCTCGGCTACCGCGGCCATGCTTTGAGATAGTTAGCAGAAAATCCTCTTTCTATAATTTGCGCGGCGTTGCCCTTGTATCCGAGCCAAGGCTCCATTATCCCCCGAAGCAGCGCCCCACCACCACTAACTTGCGTGATTCTATTTCTACTACATGTAATATTTATTTTATTTACACTACTACTACATGTAGTGATAATATTAATATAAGCCTAAGAAGTCATCCTTATCCTAATAATCCTTTCTTTTTCTCTCCCCCATTACCATCTCACATCATCATATCGTCAAATTAAAAATATAGCTAATCCTAATTATAATGTCCATGCAATTTATTACAATAATTAGCTAGCACCTAACATGTACTTAATTTGTTTTGCCCTAATAACGTGTGGTGACTACTATTCATTTTTTATTCCCATTATCTATCCACATACCCTGGAATCCTGGGTGGTGCGTTTTGAAATGGCAACTTCGATACGGTGACCAAGGCTTTCATCCCGAATATTGACGCCGAAGCAATACCTATTTATCCACAGCTTCTAAGTGTCATTCACTAGAGCTTCTTTTACACGCGCCTGTCACCAGCGCGTAAGCCGTTGCACCGTAGTTCCAATGCCGAAAAGGACACAAAAGAGGGCACGAAAGTTGGAGGCAAAGGAAGGTCAATCCGATGAAGCACCTTCAACAAACAAGCGGCCCAAAAAAAACGAGGTTATTGCAATTAAACAGCATTTTTCTGGAATCGTGAATACTATTCGACGTGCTGCGTTTGGAGCCCCAGGGAGTGGTATTAAGGCGTCCATTTCATATTTCAAGTCAACCACGATTTCTTCTCAGAGTGAGCTTGAAGTCTTTTGCAGCAAAATAAAACGCCATGCTCACCTTCGCGTCAAAGGCCCAGCGGGTCGCGTTGCGCAGGCGTCGCCTCTTGCTGATGCATGCGAATCTGAATCCATTGATTTTGGTAGTGGGGAGGCAATTATCCTTGCCGTCTGGTCGAATCGCCGTCGGGAACCAAGCATCAAAAGTATTCTTTCAGACGCCAGTGCCATCACAGTGGAGCTGCACAACGAGGGCGTGAACATGTCAGCGACACAGCGCAGTACAGGTGTAAAGTATGGATCGTTTGCGGCGGCACTAGTAGACTTGAAAAATAACAAAGAGCGGGAGCTAAAGTTCTGTGGAGACACAGATAGGCTCCTTGATTAGAGGACACGCCAAGGTGATAACGACGGCAAAGATGTTAGATGATCAAATGTGCGTGCGTGATGAGTTTTTCGAGTGTAGCAACAGTAGCACATTCGTAAAGATGTGTTATGCACCCTCCACGTAAGACGTAAAAAATATACACTCCTTTCAAGGGAGTAGTAGTTTGCTAACATATTTGTATATGGTAAACAATAAATCTACTCTATATATATATACTCGTATAAGTGTGTGCGTGTATTTTCCTCTTCTACACACGTACATGGAGCATCATTTAGCTTTTTAGGAATCAGATAAATTCTCCCTTTCCCAAAGCTCGCGATGCTGCAGACGTCAACGATTTTTTCACACACAGATTTCCGAACTGGTCATAAATAGCACATGTTCGAACACCAAAAAACTTGATTTCTCTTTAATCGAATAAACATTCAAATCCATAATCGGCTTTCGAAAGGCCATGTCGCATGAGAACGTTGCTTCATACGGCAGCGTGTTCGACATTCCCTGTCCTCAGGGCATGCTTGATCATATCTATGCGCTTGATATTTTCTTGTGTTCTAGGGCTGAACTGCTCTTCGCCATCGGTGCTATCGCTGAAATAGTTGCTTTCGTTCGAGTTGATGTTGCTGGGAAACATGAAATCTTCTCTATCTCCATCAGATACACGTATATCCACAGGATTTGTGCGTTTGCTGGTGCTCCCGTAGCTGCGTGAACGACTATTCGCCTTACTCCCGCGACCGTCCGCTTCTAATAAGAGATTATCCTTAAAGTTGAAAACTATATCCGAATATTTTGGAACATCTCTAGGAAAGTATCCCATAATAAATGCCAACAGCAAGTTGCTTAAGACACGTATGACATCTAGCAAAACAATGTAGTACAAGGGTCGCTTCGTGTCATTAAGTACATTGTCTTTGAATCCTTGCGGTCGCAGAAAGAGCAGCAACAGGCTCATAAAACACTCTACACTTATGTACATGCGCAGGTTTATCGATTGTTCGCGCGCCCGATTATATCCTAGGTATAAACTAAGCCCGCTTAACAACCATGCAGTTGCTTGAAGTATCTCTACACTTTCTTCGCTGACTACAACGTAGTCTTCGTTCTTATACAAGGTAAGCCAGCAAAACGTATTGGCAAAGCACCCAGCAAATAGAACAAAAATTGAGATGAGCTTTGTTGTGAACGTAAAACTTAGCGGTGCTTTCACCAATGGCTGCTCTAAAGCACGAAAAACATCCAGCAATAAGACAGTCATAAAGATAATACTTGGTGCGCCTCGAAAAACAACTGTAACAACGCACTGCGATAGTGGACCCGCCTCGTTTTCCTGAATGCTCCAATACTTTCCAGCCAAACATGCCGACTGCAAAAATGTTGGGCTGGCACTGGGCCGTGGGTGAACCCCGGAAATATTGCGCGAAAGAAATGATTCGAGGCCGCTCATCCCGCGTGTGCTCCTCCAAAGGGTACAACAATATTCCTTGCACCGACCGGTGCGCGCTACCTGTGGCCGCCCCAACTTGGTGGGTAACCCACCATATGAAAGGGGAAAATACGTCATGATGTTCGCCGTGAATATTCCCACAGAACACCTCCGCAGTGCTAATTCCAAATACCATTGACGTATCACTAAAAGACCTTAAATGGGAGGAAGCTTGGTGTGATCCGTCCAAGATTGTGGAACAAAAAGGGAGCATATTTTGGCGGTAGCCTTTCTTGATAATAATGCATTCTAAATCCCCGCAAATTACATTATGCTAGGAGACTAGAGTATAATATACACTAATTTAAATCCCCATTCCCCAGTTTGTAGAAGCATTTTTGGTGCAAAAATAAGGACGCACTTTGGAATCTTAGTGCTATATTGTGCTAGCAATTTCACCTCCATCGATCTCCCCCCTCTCCTCGACAGTTAACAAAAAAAGTGGTTCGAATAATTTAATTCAATTAAACAACAATGCTCAGCATTGATAATGATTAAAAAAATCAAAATTCAATAATAAATCATTACAAAACACTGAGGGATTATTACTATCTCATCAATTATTAATAGAAGCAACGGCAGCGCATAATAAATGATGTTGTGTTGTAGTAGTATGAACCAATTACACTGCTCAACATTACGAATCGCTGCATATTCAAGGCCCGCCCGCGGCCGGCTGTCGGCTGGTCCTCGTTCGTACCACGGACAACAAACCATCGACATCCGTGCGTTGTAAGTGAAGCACGAAACTAGCGAACAGTGCATTTGGTTCCCGGATTCCTGGAGAAGGGAGCACAAACTTACTTCTGCGTAGCTTGAGACGGCCGTCTTGCAAGTTTGTACGTATCTCTACAAAGTCGACGTTTTGTCTTGGATCGACCCGAAGTTGAACCAACATAGACAACATGCCTAAAAAAAAAAGATAAAAAGAAGGCGAAGAAGAAAGATAAGGACAAGAAGAAGAGTAAAAGCAAGAAGAAACTGAAAGTTGTTGAGCCGAAAGCAGAAACAACCGCGCCGACACAGCAACCACCAAAGCGTATGGATCCCCCGCTAGGTATGGACTATGTATGGACTATGGAAGACGATTTTTTGACGGGACAAATTTTTGAACATTTTTCGCAGGGCAGAGGCACCATGACTGCAAACGAATTCGGGAAAGCATTGAATTCGATGGGTTATGGCCGACCGAAACCACAAGGGCCGCAAGTATTCCCCAAAACTGGGCAAACAGAGCCGTCCAAAGTGCAGCGCCCACAACAGCGAAACAGATACAACATAGATAGTTTCTCCACCTCTTCAAATATCAACAGCGATATGTTTCAAAGCGGGTATATGTCGTTAACGCCATGGTGGATAACTAATGATAGATTGGTCGGTAAGACATACCAAGGGGCCGACTTAGCGATTGCAGAAGCCCGACGTCGGCGAAAGTTTTCTGAGCGAGCTATGAATGAATTGAGCTGCATGCGCGGCTAACGTTGAATACGACTAATCGAATCCACCTGATTGATGGATCAACCTTGTCAATATATGCTTTTCGTCTTTGGCTCTGTGCGGGCATCCACGCTCCTGGCTGTGCGCACAATTACACCTTGCAAGTAAAAAGGAGGGCTAACCGATCGAGTCGCAGCAGGTGGTATGTAAATTATGTACAGTAAACTATTTTTGTACAACAATCGCTTCATGAAAGCGCAGTGTTATTGTTGTCGTCGCCTAATATTATTTTGCGATGCCGTGCCCCCTTACTATACTCCCTGTGAACTTCCCTATGTCCTCCCCTACTGTTTTAGTACTCTTTGCTATTGGTGCCGTACATCCAGGAAGCAATTGTGTTAGGGACACTGTTTTTAGCGCTGCGTTAGCGTTGTGTTGTACCATTTCCGTATAGTAATGGGTGGTTCTGAGCCCTATTCCCTCGTCGAATATGAACGTTTGTCAGGAGACATTGCTTCCTCTACTAGGAGGATTCAATATATTATTATTATTATTTGCACAGCAGAGTATGGAGTTCCACACTACATACCAGCAATGCTCTGCCATTGTAATAGTGCCCACCCAGCCAATTATGTTGCAAGGACGACGTCGCACCTTTTCCGGCCAACGAAGGGAAACACGAAGCGCAACAACAAACGCAGTTTTCCATTGCTTTCGGCAGAGTTTGCGTTTTCGTTTTCTCCATTTGTCAAGAGCAATAGAGCGTCTTTTTTTCCAGTTCGACTGTTTACCGTGTTCTAAAACCTTGTGTTGATCAAGCGATTAAGTACTATGTTGAAGGGCCAGACTTTAGACGTTTGGTTGGACAAAATGGTGGAGACAAGTAAGGGTTATGAGAATGAGATCACACAGATATCTGTGGACAATTTGGAATGGGCCAAATCATGGGTTAAACAAAGTAAAAGAAGTCTTGAAAATTACTTGGAAACATCTGCCAAGAAAAGGTCGAAGGCAAACAATGGTAAAAGAGTCGCCGTTCAGAAACGGCCACTCGGTGAAAAATCTGCAAATGTGTCGCTTGAGGAAAGCGTTGTACCGCAACAGCAGAAAAGGAAATCCGATGAAAATGCCCCCGAATCGGAGGCAAAACGACGAAAACCGTCAGAAGTAGATCAAATCATGGAAAGTCACGGTGTATCGCAAGAATTTGATTCCAAAACTGTGACTGAAAAGGTTAAGCGTCTAAAAGTGACAGAACTTCGGGAAGAGCTAAAAAAGCTTGGCTGTGCGGGCAAAGAGCTACGAGGGCGAAAAGTACAATTAGTACGAAAATTAGTCAAAATGATGAAAGAAGAATTCGAGCAACACAAAGAATTTCTTAATTTTCCTCAAGAAGCTCATAACCAAGAACTTTTGGAACAAAAGGAAAGCCCTGATGAAAAGGTCGAAGAAAACAGCACTCAAGCCCCAGCTGGACCGTCAGATGTATCTTTAAACTCTGGTTCCCTTCAAACAATAACAGAAAAAGAAGAGTTGGATGAAGCGGAGGAAGAAAAACAAAGGATAGAAGATGAAAAGAAGAGAGAAGAGGAAAAGAAGAGAAAAGATGAAGAAATGAAAAGAAGGCATAGTGCGGCTACAACTATTGCGGCATTTTTTCGTGCCTACATTTCGCGTAAAGCTACGCATACGCTTCTATTGGAAAAACGAAGAACGCATGCTGCATTAAGATTGCAGAGTCTAGCGAGAAGGCATTTCGCAACGAAACGTGTACAAAAGATGCGTCTGGAAGCTCAACAACAAAAAGAGAAGCTTCGTCAGGAACAACTTGAAAAGGAGAAAAAGGCCAAGGCGGCTGCAGAGGCCGAAGCGTTAGCACTAGAAATGAAGCAGAAAAAAGAGAAGGAAGAATTAGCTGCAAGATTGAAAAGGGAAGCAGAAGAGGCCGAAAACCTACGTTTAGCAAAAGTAGCAGAAGAGGAAAGGTTAGCTGAGGAAGAAAGGATTAAAGCAGCGGAGGAGCTGTTGAAGACTTTAGCTACTGATGAGGATGCAGATGATTCAAATGGGACTGGCGAGAAGGCAACTGATAGTGTTCTTGATGACGACGAGCACGATGAGGTGAACGAAACAGGTGCTAGCGAAGAGGACATTGCGGAATTCCTGAAATCCAACGGAATATCTATGGATGGTACAGAAACGGGAATAAATACTAGCGTTGCCTCAGAGGCAACAAGCCATGATGAAAAAAATGACTCGGTAGAAAGTTCTGGAAAAAAATCCAGCACACAACGATTAGAAAACATTCGCAATAAGCTGAACAAAATCAAGACCCAAGAAGTATCGACCCCAGTTCTCCTTGGTCGTAATGGTGAAAGCAACAATAAGGAAATAGGAAAGCCAGCATACGCTCAGTCTGAAACAGGAGTGGCAAATGCTTCCACCAGTGTCGAAGAAAAAGATAAAGTAGTTGAAGGCAACAATGTGAACAGTAAGGAGGGTGATGAAGAAGTAATGAACGAAGCCCAAAGAATGCGCTTAAAAATCCGTGAGAGAGCAAAGGCAAGACGTGAAGCCCAAGCTAAGCTTACTAAAGTCGACAGTGGAGCCTCTGCAGTGACCTCGGGGGCTGGAGGAGCCGTTGCAACAGCTGTGAAGGCAAAGGGTGGAGCTCGTCTAGTTAAGGGTCCTCTTACAAATCAGAAGGAAGTGCCTGTTATAAAACCAAGTAAATCAAATGCGGGGAAAAAAAAGGCATTGGAATCCACAAAAAAATCCAAAATAGAGCAGGCAATGAATACCACAAAAAAGAAGGCTGATTCTGCAACAGAAATTCGAAAGAAACGCGAACAGGAAGCAAGGAAGTTACGAGAAGACATGGAAAAAAAGTTAAAGGCAGCTGCTGCTGCAAAACAAAAAACACAATCGTCTTCAAGTGGTAGCAAAAACACATCGTCAAAAGGCAAGGAGACAGAGGAGAAAAAAAGTGATGATGCCCCTCCAAAAAGCTATAGGATGTCTGACCCACATTCAAGTGATGATAGTAGTGATTCTGAATCTGACAGTGAAGATGATAATGGAAGACCTAAGAAGAAAAAGAAGCCTCCAGCGCCATGGGCTAGAGGTTCGCCATTAAAAAAAGCTTTGAAGATTCAATTTGGCGTCAAAGGTAACGCCCCGATGAACCCAGACGAAATTTTTGCTGATATGACTACGTGCGACCTAGAAAAAGTATTTGACATGAAAAAGAAGCGCTACCAGCGCAGAGGCAGTAGCGGCTACTGGCAAACTGACCGAGTAACAGACGATGAAAAGCGGGCGTACGCCAAACGAATGGGATTTGCGCCTGCCCTGTTGCATAAAACGTTGTAAATATTACACATCTCATGTTTTACATATACTCGTAAGATTATGCGGTGTGTCGTGTATTATTTTTATAAAATCCCTCTGCTACTCTCTTTGTTACAGAAAAAAGTTGGCATGTACGTATGTAACATTTCATGAGCCCCCATTTTCACTCTAATCTAAATCCCTTCAGTATCAAAGCCGAGGGTATCCTGGAGGATTTTCTTTTGGACTACCCATTATATAGGGTGTTTCCATTGTTGCACTACATGAAGTGTAGTAAAGTCATCTCATGTTTTGGGAAAAAAAGGGGCAAGGAAGAAACCCGTAGTCGCCATACAGTAAGAGGCGCCTCTCAAACCTAGTAGTATGATAATAGCAATCAAGTGTTGTCTTGTCGGCACAACAAAGAAGCTTCTCGATTCTCGATCTTTTTTTTTTTGGCCGGTCTTCCTCGTCGGTAAAAAGATCAGTATTTTATGTAGGAAGAATTAGCACTACTACACATTACTGTAGATAATTACGCCTGTACTCCTCGTATGTAGGTATTATTAAAATTATTGGCTGTTTGTTATGTTTCGTTCACCTCGTAAGTGGAGTAAGTAGTATTATAATTGCATGCAGCAGTGTACTACCCTAACTCCTCCAGGGTTCCAACCTACCATGGCCGTACACATGAATCCGCAGGGGCTACATTTGTTCACCGTCGAACGACACATAGTCAGCGCAACCAACATTTTGACCGCGTTGCAGACGTCTATTGTGATTGCAGTATATTGACTGTGTTTGCATTCCGGCCTCCAACGAGCTACTCAGGTAACCCAATACAACATGAACAGCGAAGCTGCCGGTATCGCAAGTGAAAAGGGTGGATTTGAAACAACTAATCCACTGAGCATGTCGAATTTAAGGAACACGGGTCAAAAGCAAAAGCCTACCCTCCGAACCAAAGTAGAAATTTTAGAGAAATTTACCCAGTCTCAAACGGTAAAAATCGATAAATTGCATGAAGACGTTGAAGCCACGCTCAAACTACTTTCGGATGCTGCCGACGAAATGAAAGTTCAAGACAACACTGACCATGCACTGACGGCAAAAGTAGAGGTCATGGAGTCAGTCCTAAACGATCACCAGGCTGCCATTGAGCAACAAGAAAAATTTGCACAAGTCTTCGATAATAGATTGACCGCAACGGCAAAACTAATGCAGACAAAAGCGAATATCCAGGAGAAAAAAGATGAGGACACACAGCGTGAACTATCTCGCTTGCAAGTAGAAAATAAACACTTGAGAGATGAGATTAATGAGCTACGTGAGATGGTAACGCAATTAAGTCAACAAGTAGCGGTATTGAACGAGGAAGTGATGTAATTTGTTTGGCAAAAACAAAAATTTAATTAAGTATTATATTAAAGGGCAAGACAAACATTCGTACGAGGCTAAAATTGATTCGGTTGCCTTCTCTAACTATGAAAAGTCGAACTCCGTTGCATTGTCATTTTTCTTCTTTTTCATTTGGGGTTCTTCATTTTTGCCTGCCCCATTAGCAACATCTGCAATTGGAATCACAGCAGATTCAGACTTTGTTTCACGGTTTAATTCTTCCTTCGAAGTGTCAGGAACAAGGACTTTTTTGCGCCGGCGCAGAGAAAACTTGAACGAATAGAGAAAGAAAAGCAAGAAAAGAAGAAGAACCGTAGCTCGTTTTGGAGCAGGAAGAGCAAGAAGAAGCAGCAGAACGAGAAGGAAGACAACAATACTAAAAAGTTGGAAGAAGAGAAAAAAGATGAAGGGGAAGAAGAAACAAAAAAGGATAAAGCGACGAAAAAGAAATCTCGCAAATCAAGAAGGAAATGAAGCCAATAATCTGATGAAGCTGAACTGTTTCTTATTCACGATGTGGACATACCTATGTATACATTGTTCACAAAGTAGTGCTCAAGAGCACTACTTCATGGGCAGTTTATTCAAAAGATATATCAATAGCAAAGCGACAAAGGGCATTTTTTAGGCGCTTTACTTGCAGGATCATGTACTTTTGAACATTTATGTGGCGAACGTCAAACTTGATTCTGAGACCTATAGATACGAAGCGAGATTCACGATGTGGACATACCTATGTATACATTGTTCACAAAGTAGTGCTCAAGAGCACTACTTCATGGGCAGTTTATTCAAAAGATATATCAATAGCAAAGCGACAAAGGGCATTTTTTAGGCGCTTTACTTGCAGGATCATGTACTTTTGAACATTTATGTGGCGAACGTCAAACTTGATTCTGAGACCTATGAAAGAATCTAGTCTAAAGCTGGAAAAAAGGTAATTGTATTCATTTAGGATCTTCGAGGTAAAACAAGGATGGGGCAAGCATTCCGACGCTGCAGTTTTATAATTAAAGTCAAATGAAAGCGTTTTGGCAAAAAAAAAATGTAGTTTTCTGGACTACTTTTTTTTTTATTGATCCTTGAAGCTGGTGCATCTGCAGTTGCAGTCGTTGGGTTATACCTCTCACAGACGAAAAAAAGATTGGCTAGTGGGTCTTTCCTTATCATTTCTATCAAGTGATGTATTCTACAAGTATAAATAAAATTAAGAGTACATATTATATAGTTATTTTACCTTTATTATTTCATGGCCTTTTTTTTTCTACCTGCTATTAGTATGGTACACCTGATCTCACTTCGCCTCATCAGCAAGAAACAGAATTGGGTTTACCGTGGTTCCAAACAAAAATATCTAAGGTTCTATAATGACGAAGGCAGCAACACGAAGCGAGCCATGATTGGTACATGGTCCGAGCCATATCTGCTGTTGGGTATTCCGTTGTTATTGCTAGACGTTTTTAAGATGTACTTTCCTTTCTCTTTGTTTACTGCGTCTTCCCACCCAGGAGGACCACATTCACTACGCAACTCCTCTTCACTGGGTATTTCCAGCAACGCAGTAGGCTCTAAATTAGGAGAGTGCCAGATATAGTCTATGGTTTGACACCGCTTATAATTCACAGTTGTGTGTGGCGGTTCGTTCACTCCCGGGAATTTGATGTTAGCCTTTGCACTTTTATAATCCCTGTATGCACTTTTGAACGCCAAATCGTTCTCCATATATTGATAAACGTGACTGCCTGGGATGTTATTGAAATCGCCCGCGACAATAACATGGGGGCTTGAGTCAATACCAAACCATTTATCCTTCAGCTGCTTTAGTTTGTTTCCGAGTTCACGAAGTTCAGCTAGCTGTACATCAATTTTTTTAATGTTCCAGTATAGATGTGTAGAAGCAAAAATTATATTTTTACCGCCATTCTTCATACGCAATAGCACAAACAACGCGATTCGATCGTGTGTGTCATTAAAGACCAAGGTATCCGAGTCCACGTAGTCAAAAAGAGATTCCTGAAAGAATATGCCGCATCCATCGTATTTCGTCACCCCACTCCAGCTACTCGTATGCAAAGAAGGGCGTTTTGCATATACACTATCGTAACCAAATTTTGACATGGTTGGCTTGAAATACTCTTCGTAGTCGTTTAACTCCTCCATGCACACAATGCTTGCGCCTTTCTCTACAACGTTTTCAACAATCAGTTTTTTCCTAGTCTCCCAGGCTAAACTTTCTTTCTTTACGTATGGAAAGTGACCAGCCGTACCCAAATTTCCAGCAAGAATGTTATATTGTAGGACACTGAAATCTGGCGATCTCAAATCACCATCATATTTTGCATCCGTGAAGGATCCTGCATGACGAATAAGTTTGATCTTACTGTGCGCACCTCGTTTTGCACAGGCCGACGATTGGAGGTTAGATAGTCTCCGAGCTCGCCTCGCTATGGTAAAGGATGCCAACGACAGAGCTCCCGCAAAAAAAGATACATGCGACGATGCATTTTGTGTCGCCATGTCTCTGCTCCGAAAATTCTTTGATTTTCTAATTGCGTCTGGCGGTGAGACTCCAATGATGGTACCGACAGCCTTCCATCATTTTACTTACCACCTGCCCGAGACCAGCAATGGCTTCTTCTTCTCTTCTCTCTCTTCTTTTCCTCCTTGCCC
>LT658647.1:0-18189 GCA_900128575.1 Stramenopiles sp. TOSAG41-1
TGTGCCTATGCTAGCAGAGCTAGCATGGCACAGAGGGATAACCGCTCCGATATGGAATGATTTCGAGTAAAAATATTTTGGCTGAGAAAAGCTGGAATTAGCAATAAAACAAGACCATAATGTTAAGGGCATTGTACTGAAAAAAGGTCATGGACAAAAAAGGCGGCAAGTAGTAATAGCTCTGTTTGTTGAAGAAGAAGAAGGAAGAAAAAGAAGGAGGAGAAAAGAAGAAGAAGAAGAAAAGGAGGATAATAAATATAATAATATAAAAAGAAGATAGACATTAGAGTAAGTAGTAGCACTAGTAGCAGAAGAGAAGAAGAAGCATTATATTCAATAGTAGAGAACATCTTTTTCCTCTCTTCTCTCATTCAATTTTCAACAACCTAACCGCCACTGCCACTTCTCGCTTACGGGTTGGACGGAATGCCAGCCAGCCCCCGTACTGCCCGTCAAGCCGATCGAGCCCGGCGTTGCATTTTTCTTGCGGTAGCTCGCCATGTCCCTCGCCACCCCGGCGCTCCGAAAGCGCTCGTACGACATGTTGGTCGACCTCGGTACGCGGTTCCTGTCGGTCCGACGTTGGAAGTTTCTGATAGCCTTCTACGGCAGCGTCTTCCTGGGAGCGACTGGTTACTCGTACTACACGCGCTTCGCGTCCAGAATTGGCCGTCCAGGTAATCGAAAGAACAACAAAAATAATGTAAAGAAAGGACCGGGCAAGGTGGCTGGCATCATTGAGGACCTCAAGCGTTTGTTGCCACTTGCCTCCGGGAATTCGTTTTTCTCCAGCACGTTTGGGCATTTCGCACTCTACAGCTGCCTGCTCTTTTACCGCGTCTCGGCATACGCCCAACTGGCTGACATCGGCGCGATTGGGATGAAGTGCTTAGTAAATAAAGATTGGAACCTGCTTTTTCGAACGCAATCCAGATTCATGACGCTATGCATCCCTGTGTCGATGGTGAATGCGTTCGCTCGATACGAGCAGCACCAAGTGGCTTTGGCGGTCCGGTCGCGGCTGCTGGACTACGTCAACGAGTGCTACTTGAACAGTTTCGCAACGTTTTACAGGGTCAACATGTTTGGCAGAAACCTTTTGAGCACTGTAGACCAGCGTATTACGACTGATATAGAACAGTTCTCGGAAAAAATGGCGGAGACGTGGGGTTCTATCCTGCGCCCTACATTTGAAATCGCCGTATACTCCTACAATATCTACGTCAACTTGGGCCTTCCACAGCTGCTTTTTTTCGTCGGGTATTTTTTTGGCACCAGCATGTGGCTAAAGAGTAAGTATACCTACCCCCTCTTCGTTGTCGCCTTGAACGCTATAAAAATCCTAACCATAATCGATTTGCGCCCCCCCTCAAGGCATCATGCCACAGTTTGGGAAAATGCTGAGCAAGCAAAAAGATCTGGAAGGCAAGTTTAGGCAAAACCATTCTTCGATCATCGAGCATAGCGAGGAGATCGCGTTTTTGAAAGGCGGCAAGGTGGAAAACAAACGGTGCAAAGAGGCCTTCGACAACATTAAAGCAAATCGACACACTGTACTCGAAAACCGCATGCTGATAAGTTTTCTCGACACCACCGCCATCAAGCACTTTGGGACCTTGGTGAGCTACGAGGTAATGATTCCCGCCATGTACCTCGGGCGCGAGGGTGTTCGACTGGAGACGCACGGGGACCGTACCCAATATTTGGTTCAGGCCATTCAGTACTTTACGTCGCTAGGAAATGCGTTGAACACGCTTTACAACGCGGTCTACGTCGGCTTTACTGAGCTTGCCGGGATGACATCTAGGGTAGTCGAGCTCATTGACGAGTTGGAGCGTCGTGGGGGCAACAATGGTGGCAACGACATCGTTGCGAACGATTTTGTCCAGGAGTACCGAAAGCGCTTGCGGAACAGCAACAGGTTGAGCGAACCAACACGTTTCGACTCGGAGAACATTATGTTCAAGCGGGTAACAATATTTTCACCAGAAGGACGCTTGCTTGTAAAAGACTTGGACCTGATCATTCGACGAGGAGAAAATCTGATTGTCGAGGGTCCCAATGGTGCTGGAAAGAGCAGTCTGCTCCGAACCATTGGCAATCTGTGGCCACTGCTGTCTGGTGCATTGCATGCTCCGCGAGATGGAGTTGTCTTTGTTCCTCAGAAACCGTATGTGTTCAAAGGCAGCTTGGTCGAGCAAATTGTTTACCCGAACCTAGACGTTGGGATGGAAGGGCAGGATATGAGCCACAGGCGTGGCAAGCTGGGCCGACTTGAGGATCTCCTTGGGAAGGTGGGTTTGGAGGTGGCAAAGCTTTTGCCTAGGGGGAAGCGGTGGGACGATGTACTTCCATGGAACGATATCTTAAGCGGCGGGGAGAGGCAACGGTTGGCGCTGGCGCGGGTTCTTTACCACTCGCCCCAGTACGTCTGCCTCGACGAGGCAACGAGCGCGGTGAGCAAGGATATCGAAGCAAAGCTGTTCGACCTGTGCAGAGAGCAAAACATCACTTTGATCAGCGTCAGCCATAGGCCATACTTGCGGCGCTTCCACTCCCAGGTGTTAACCCTTAAAGGTGATGGCCACGGCGCGTGGGAGTTGAAGCGCCTGGGGCGTTGATAGTGCACTCCTCAAACGTGGTGGTAGCTTTTTGGATTGGAAAGAGAAATGGATGGCACGACGATCAACCTCCGCGTTCGTCGATGGTTGCCTATTTATCCATCCGTATTCTGCTTCTGCTTAAGCAATCATGATGGTGGAATTGTTTTTTGATGTTGTTGTTTTGTTATTATTCGGGGTTACAATTTTTTGTAATTGATGTGTTGTTCTTATAGGAAAAAAGAAACACCAACGAACCATCATCATCATATTATTATTACTGACAAATAATAATGATAATCAATAGTAGTGAAAATAAAAGCATTGCACCTAATAATGACAAACCACGACAACGAGAAATGTTGTAATGACGACGACAACACGAAAAAAGAGGAAGAAAAAAAAAAAGAAGAGTCCGTCCTCCTGTTGTTGTAGTAAGAAGTCACATGATAAAAATAATAATATAATAATAATAATAGTAATAATAATAATAAAAAAATATAAAAAAAAAAGGACGACTACACTAGCTATTTTATATGTGAATAATTTCGAAATAATAATATTATTATATAAAATTAGGCTGAGAATGTGACTAACTTGCTCCTCAGATGCCTCAGGAAATACATCGGCATCAGTTGGCGACGAAACATCTGACAGTCCAAGATGGAGAACGAATCAGCAACGGATGAGGACGACGAATGCATCCCGCCTTCGCCGCCCGCCGAGCGCCCCGAGATGTTGTGCTTGAATTCGTCGTCATCTTCTAATCAGACAAAGAGTCAGGGAAAAGTCCAGCTTATTCTTCCCCTCGACCAAGGCGTTATTTTAAGATGGTTCATACTTGGAAGCCATCACAATTCGCATGCGTTGACGCCACGGGAAATCTTCATGCTGAACGATTTTCATATCAAGAATACAGTCTATTTGCCGGATGGAAATACAGTCTCTGGTAAAAGGGTTTATGTCCATACCCAAGATTTTGACTATGTGTTCACGAAACAAGTTATTCGTGGTCACAAGTCGACCATTTTGATCCAAGTCCGAAGTGGCTGGAGGCACTTTTACAAATTTTTATCGACCGAGCGCGATAACATAGATATAGTTTTAATTCACCGTAACATTGTTAACAATCCAAACTGGTATTATAGTGTACCCAGTGAGATTTTGCCAACACTTTGTCGTGTTCTCGACAAGGAGAACACCATTTTCAAGATTAACCCGAATAGTGCCCAAGACAGCATAGGCACGCTGCAAGAGGGCGAAGTTAAACTAAAAACGATATTTCATAAAAAAGCAAAGGGTAACGATATGGAAATCAGCAGCAAATGCAATCAAAGTGTGATAGTCGACACAAACTTAAACTGTTGGTCCGATTCGAACGATGCATCGAGTATTTTACCGGTCGATGACCTTTCAAAGAAAACACCCCATGATAGTATTTTTCTGAACATGATACATATCATGACGAAGCTAATGGACAGGGTTAGAAGCAAAAGTGCTGCTTTGAAAACAAACATACCAAATTTGATAAACCAGCTTTTGCGCGAGTGTTACATGGAGAATCTGAAACATACGTATCAGAAATTGAAAAATATTCGTTTGAACCCATCAACGTCAATGGATATCTCTGTACAAAATTTACGGGACAAGTGGCATATAGTGATTGACACTAATGTACTGCTTTGCGCTGCAAAGGAGGATTTTTTATTCTTTGATATCATAGACAAAAATTTGTCTGCCTCACTTGTCTTGGTGATTCCATTTGTTGTCTACTCCGAGTTAGATCATTTGAAAAAAGGAAATAGGGCCGAACTGAACACCGGTGACGCCATTGTTCGCAAGACCATAAATTATATCAATATACAATTAGCAAATAACGAGCGTAACCTTTTTGTTGTTCAAACATCACAAGAAAACTCGATAATCAAAATAAGCCCAGAGAAAAAAATAGGAACCACAAATGATATGCGAATTGTGGAATGCGCTCGTTATAGGAGGGATCTAGGAATGAAAGTTATGGTTGTGTCAAACGATACAAATTTACGGACGCTGGCCATGTCGTTACAAATTCAGGCTTTTTCTTTTATTAAATTATCGAAAATGGTAATGGATCCCAGATACGTGAACCTTGTACCGGAACGATGGAGCGTTTACTACAAAAGCCTAGACGAACATAATTTAGAAGATTAAAGAGCTTAGCTTGTATGAACAGGGGATATTAAGATCGTAAAATGACTGTGTATTGAATAATTTTCTTTAACTTATGAATAATTAACATTGAATAAATCTAATAAATTTTAACAGTGTAATTTTACAAAAGGTGCGGATATTTGCAATGTGATGGATGTTTGCCTGTTTATTACATATCAAGAACGCAGCTTATGAAATGATCACGTAGTGTTACATTCGTTGCACAATGTTTCTTTTACACACTTGGTAATTTTGGGATCGCGTTGACGTTGAAACTCAGCAAAATTTTCATTTTTCCTTCCAAATCCATAGATATTGATTTGAGTAATGGCATGGTTTGCCCACCTAGGCGTCCGTTCCTCGAGACGAATTCTAACATAACGTACACATCGCTCGTCGGTAGTAACCCGTGAGGTGGTATAATCCAAAATGTCGTACCGCGTGCCATATTGGACATTAAAATGGTCTGCTCTCCAACGATTTAACGTGTCGTTGTCGTTATTGAAACGCTGCATAATATCGAATTTCCTCCCACACGCTGAAGTTTCGACAGCAAATGTCATAGAACGGGGTCGCACACGACCATTATCATCCCCCCATAAAATATCAATATGCTCTAAGGGAACAACTTGCCCCAAATCTATATCAATATGACAGTCTTGGATGCTTGCACTGCTCCACCAGGTTGAATCTTTTCCATCGAGCATGTTATTGGGATCCTCATCCTCTGTGCTGTTCCATCGGGACGTCGCCGTTGCCGATGCGCAAGGAAACCGTGCCCAGTTTATGTATTGTTTGCAATTTTCTACTTTGGGGCATGTCCATATATATTGACCAAATTTGCCCATTGAATTATTTACGGTAGCCAAGGATCTCAAATCTTTGTAATTGAGAAACTGAAATATTTCTTTGACCAAATGAAACGGTAGTCTGTATAGGGTCCCCAGCCGGCCATGGTATGTGTCTTCTGCACTGCCCGCAGCAACAGGTAAGATGGCACCATCACTTTGATTCTCAAAGCACCTCTGTCTCACAATATGCTGAAGCTGCATCATATCGTTGTTTTTATCGGTAGAAAAGTGTTTTCCATTTCGCCTGGGCTCCACCGCCAACACGCCTAAAATAGGCGAAATAAAAAGTCTTGAGTCAAGGGGCATGTTCCCCGGATGCGGTGATATGCTCTCCCGTGTATTGCGCACAACGTCTGACGCCCCAAGTGGGTCATATTGCAACCGCCCCCAAACGCACAATTGCCGAACTGCGGGAGACCTTCTAGTATCATCTATGCTTGATAGGTCAAAAAATTTGACAATGATAGCGTCGATGGTGGTGACACTGGTAAATTCAAGTTTTGTTGTTGTGATATTTGGAATGTCTCTGGCAAAGCGGTCTCCTGTTACAGGAGCCAGCAAACCCAGCGCCCCATTCTGGGTATTAGATTTCACATCAGCAGACGAGTGAATTATGTTCTCCGACTTGTAATAAATTCTCTCAAATTTAGAAGAGTTTGTGCGCAAGATATCGATGCAGTATCGTTTTGGCTCTCTGTCAAGCCGGAAACCAGTTCCCCAGAAGCATTCGATGCAGTGAACCTTACATCCTCCCGGTTTCTTCAAGTTTAACAGCAAACCGACGGTCATGGTAACTCTTGGATCTGGGAAACGGTGATGCCTCTTTATACATTCCCAATGCAACGCATTGCTTCCACTGACAATGTTTACCGCATCGTGATCCTCAATTCCATCTTCCCGAAGACTTGGTACAACGACACCCAGCGTCGCTGGACTGAACGTGTGAGGCTCCAGGGACGCAAATCCACTTTCAAAAGTGCGACCGTGGTCGTAGCTTCTTTTCTCTTGGAAACTCGCCACCGTTACCCGTCTATGCCGGGCCCAGTCGACGCAAAATTGTTCCATAATCTTAAGTGCGTGTATCTACTTGGGCACGTGGTTAACCGTGCGCATGGGGTTCGTTGTTTGAAACACTCCCGTCGAGTACGCTGAAAGCGACGACGCATTGTTGCATGCGGAGCTTTTTTTCGATCTTCTCCTCATCATCATATCATCATTATTATTATTATTATTATTATTATTATTACTACTACTACTATTATTATATTATTATTATGTATTATGTTATGTATTATTATTTATTTTTTTAATTATTATTCATTATTATGTATGTAGTATTATTATTATCTTGTGTTCTCTTGTGTTTATTATTAGAATTATTTATATTATTATTTTGTGTTGTTGTTGGGTAAAAAAAAAAAAGAACAAGCAACAACAATGATAAAAAGATTGAAAATGAAATAATAATAATAATTTAATAATAAATAGTAATAATATACCGCAAGAGAAAGAAGAAAAGTAGCATGAACCAGTGTGTTATAACGCAATACAAATTCGATACAATGTCGATGGAGTGATTGACATTGCCTATACATATCCTACTTGGACAGTACGGGGCGGCGTGAATCGAATCGCTGCTTCAGACGTCTTCGATTCTCAATTCGCATCGCGCCACGAAAAGTGATAGATAGGGGCTCTTGATGGACATCGAGCATATCGACTCGTACACTTTCTTTCGTGACAGCGTAGGCTTTCGCTCCCCTCGTACTCCATCCTGTGTCAGTCAAATCTGAGACTATTTATGGGTTCATACTTTACTATATTTTGTACTAAGATACCATCAGAGATGCCTAGATAAAATCTGAGACTATTTAGGGTGCACACTACCACATTAGGTACTAAGACGCCATTAGAGATGCGTAGATAAAGTCGTTTTATAGGACCTTACACTACATAGTGTACGTACTAAATTAGCCGAAGTTCATCCTCCGCAGAAGTCGTTGAGTGAGTCGGTACAACTCCTTCTGACTGTTTGTACCGTTTTATCCTCGCCAATGCTGTGTCTTCCCTGGAGGCCGCTTTTTCCTCTTCTCTCCTGGAAGTTACATTGCTCAGCATTGGTTTTCATCGCCACGGCAACGCCTAACCTAAGGCCCTTGTCCTTCATTGTCAATGATTATTATTATTATTATTATGGTGTTGTATACAACAGTAGTTATCATATTTTCTTGATCCTTCGGGTGTTACATCCGCAACGAACATGGGAAGCGACGAACCAACACTCGTCAGCCCAGCACAGACGTAAAGATAGACGCACGAGTTTTGTTTGCGCAACCGTAACCAGAAAACAACGATTACTAAAGTAAAGAACCAGCATGTCAGCTAACGTTGGCCGTATTTTTATGGCTGAACAAATCAAAGTTCCAAATGACTTGCCAGAAATATTAAAGGAATACACGAAAGCTGTTATCCGAGCAGGATGCGAGACGCCAGAACAAGTTATACAATTCTCTGCCCAATACTTTCAAGAAAAAGCCGCTACCGTTGCACCCGCTGTAAAGGAAGAAGAATCTTAGTTGTATGCATAGGAGTAGCTTTTCTACAAGGTTGTGTAGCAAGCTTGGCAAGGGTTTCCAGCAACCGCATGTGAATCTGTCGCAGGCCGGAGCACTTCGCTAGTCGTGATGGGGCGCGTGAAGGGATTAGCGAGATTGCCCTTTATTCTGCACCAGAGGTGGCAAGATTGGAAAGGAGAATGTTTGCTTTGTAAATAACCGGATATCACCATGCGATATTTGGGTCTCGAGTAAATAGTGGATTAATTTTATATATTTAATCGATTAACTAATATACATCAAGAAAGATAGAAACTTTATGAAATGGTTCCTCGAGATCTGAGATTTGGCGCCTCCATGCATTTTTTTAGCCATATCCCCCGTCTACTTTTAAAGCTTTTGGGACGAAAGAAATTTCGAAGGTTCTCGGTGCCCACTAGCCTGTTTGCATTTGTGACGAAGATGCCCCGTCAGTGGTGTATTCCTCCATGATTGCTACGACGTTTTCGTCAAGTTGTCAATCCCATACAGTATATTGTATTATAATCGTAGAAGAAGAAGAAGAAGAAGAAACGCGACAAGATGATTCTTCTTCTTCCTCCTCCTTTTTGTTTTTTGTTGTCAAGGCAACAACATATCAATGGTTTTCCTCCTACCAAAAGACATTACTGTAATTAGTACAACAAACATGAACATAATAGGGGCACATGGTGTAGAGTTCTAGTAGCGATAACTTTTTCGCCTGGAATGAGTGTTGTAGTGGAGGAATTTGAATGACCAAGGAGGGATAGGAGGATGCCTACTTCCAACACTACAACATAGGGAGGTGAGGGAGATGATGTAGAATGGCATCGATAGAAGAGGAAAGAACAAAACACAAAAACAACAATTTAAAAAATTCGCATTGTTGGACGACTTGTAGTAGATTGAATAATTGAAATAATAATGGTACCAACCTTTTTTTTATTATTGGATTTTATAATATTATCCCTTCTCTCTTGTTAATGATGTTGTTGCTGTTGCTTTTTCTTCATCATATCATCATTATTTTTTTTCTTTATTATTATATTAATTATAATTAATTATTATTATTATTTTGATGAAAAGAGGAAGGAAAAATTATTATTATTATTATATTAATTTTTTTATATTATTTATTTTATATAGTAGTGTACAACAAGGAGATGAGGAAAAGACAGAGAGGATTAAGCAACTCGCTAGCCCTACAAGTTGCCCGTGAGTCTTTCGTCTTTTGGAGGAACGATTGCGAGAGTTTACGGCACGAATCTCCTGGCACTGCTGTAAACACGATGTCACACCGATCCTTGTCTCTTAACGCATTCCTTAAGCTATGGGCACGCGACAATAGCGATTTAGAAGTAGTTGTGAAAATAGGTATCCTGATAATTATTCCTGTAGGTATGTTCACCACCACGTCCATACAAGACTACGACTGGTTTGGTTTCATACTGTTCAGTGTAGTCTTATCAGTGCTGGCATGGCTTTACGTTTTTGGCTTCATATTTCATAGCTTAGCGAAGGACCGATTGTACGAGGAGCACCGTGTTCCAAATGTGAAATACAGTACAATAGCAAAGGTTGACGCCATGTTTAGCGTATTTATGTTTTTTAGCGCTATCGCCTACGCCGTGACTATAAATCAAAAACTATGCACGCTGCCTCACATGGGAAAGTTTCCGAATGGACCTTGCATGTGCCTGGTTATTCAAAAAAATGGCGCCATCTTACCAACTGGCTGCCCACACAACGACCCAAACGCCCTGCCTCCTTTAGTTAAGGGCAACGATGGCACCAAGTTCAACATAGCTTGTTGTTGTTTGTTTTTGGCGTCGTTTGTATTTTTCTTTAAAGGCTTGTTTTCCTACTTTCAGCACATAAAGGGCAATGGTGAAGATGACTACTATGCTGTTATGGACACGTCTGAAAAGCCATACAATACAACGTACGAAGAAATTGGTGTCGACGATGGTGATGGTAAGACCATAGATCTGTGAATAACCATATATGGTTGTGTACTTCGTACGAAAAATTGGTATCACTAGTCCAAAAGCATACAACCCTAGAGGTCATATTTATGTACTTTTTTTTTCTACGAGTATAATGAATATAATAGTGTACATATTTACTCTATACACATACTGCATATCTACCCCCCTCGAAGATAAAATAAATATAATATATATATATACACACACACACACACATATTCCCTCTCGTGTATATATACGAGTATAACACAAGTCCCCGCAAAAAAAAATATACGTAACACAATATTTGTCACACCCCATAAAATGAAAACTGAACCTTATTACTTTTGCTAGAGTCTCATCCGTGAAACCAACACAATTAAGCAAGTGACACATAAAAGACGTAATAATCGGTCTTTTCCCTTTCGGTCTTTATGTGTGTTTTGTACAAACCCAAATCTTTGACATTTGTATCGAACGTACACTGTAACTTAGTCACCACCTTCACTTGATTTCTTCTTCTTCTTCTTCTTCTTTTTCTTCTTTTTATTTGCCTTACGCTCTGCTTTTGCGAGGGCAAGCGCCTCCATGTCTTTCAGCACCTTGTCAAATTCATCCTCCAATTTTACTTCGCTTTTACATAGATCTAATATGCTCCTTGGCCCCTCCGTAACCTGCGACGAACCATTAGGCATCACAAACACGGTGAACTTCACATGCGCAACAAAATCACCTTCTTTCTCGTATAATACAGGGTATGTGTGCAAAAGATCGTGTTTGACACATTCAACCACCCCCATTTTTGCCTGGCGGGTATCGTCAAAACATGTAATCGAAAATGGTAAACTAGGGTATTTTTTGTTGATTTCGTTGTACAGGTAACGCGATGCTTTCATCTTTAAGCGGTAGTTTTGCTCGACAGCCCGCTTGAACACTGTTGTTTTTGCATCCTTTTCCTTCGGTTTACCTTCACCAGTGCTCAATGCTATGTCCACTGCGTATACTTCGTATGGCTCGAACTTGATCTCATCGACTTCTTGGTCTACCTCTGATTTTTGGATCACAACTTTGTTCCCATCAATAACAAAACGCTTCATTTGATGCATGAGAACGCCTTGGATTGGCGTTACACCAAAGTTCGCGGCGACTTTCCCAATTGCATCCGTCACCATAGTGTTGGTATTACCAACCTTAATTGTGTTCAATGCAATCTTACTTGCAACATCGGCTGCGACAAGAACATCGGCAAGCTTGCCCGTGATAGGTGCGCTTTCGCCCTCGCCCTCCGCTTTTACTTGACCGACAACATGGGTATGTGCAATGACAGCGATGTAGCCATCTACGTGGGCACCGAGGTCGATCTTCACAACGTCGCCATCCTTCAACGTATCACTTTCAGCTGGCAACGGCGAGTTATGGCATACGCACTCGTTCACACTGATGCAAGTTGGAAATGCCAAACCTTTTTCAACTTTTTTGTTCTTGAATATCTTTTTGCATTGAAATTCAACAACCGCGTTCCCGAAAGCACAAATATCAGAAACTTTCTTTCCCGCAACACACTCTCCGATAAGACCTTCGAGTGTCTTTTGCACAATTTCAGAGGCCATTTTATACTTGGTGACCACAGTCTCTTCTGAGAGGTCGAAGACTGATTCGCCTTCATTCGTTTCTTCCGTAGCGATGGATGCCATTTTTGTAATTTGTTGCAGATGCGTTTCCACAGATATTTTCAGTGAATGTACTTGCAAGACGTTCTCGTGAGTTGGTAAGAAGTCCATGGATGTTCTGGTTGACTCTGGTCGTCGCCAACGAGAGAGATGGTAGTAAGTATAAAATAATAAGAAGAAAGAGAGGAGAGAGAAGATATTATTATTATATAATAAAATATAATAACAACACAAAATAATAAATAATAATGATAAAAAATATAAATAATATAATAGTAGATTACTACTACTAATAATATAATAATATAATATATATTAATATAATAAAATTGAAATAAATTAATAAAATAAATAATAATAAAATATAATAATAATAATATGTAACATTATAATAATATAATAATGTGATGATGATGTCTATAATAATGGAGTAGTATAGTAATATGTTGATTGAAAGATATTAGACTAATCACCATAATGCATAGTGCAATGCAGCAAGACACACCATCACATAAAATGGCAATAGTAAATAATAATAAAACAACTCTCCATCATCCACCACAACAAAATATTCATTTATTATTCATAATATAGAAGAACAAGTAATACAATAAAATTAAAATGGTTGAAGAAAGGAAACAATCCAATGAAAGAGAGATTATTGATTGATTGCATTGACGACTATGGCCTAGATTGAATGGACGAACAGGCCCCATGCAACCCTCATCCTAACACCGTATTTCTCGGAGGTCTCGAGTAGGACCAACTTGGTACGGTCGACCTAGGAGAAGCTTTTGCAAGAGCGTAGTAATTAATCATACTCCAAGAAGAAGAAGAGACTAATAAAATACGCACTCACTGTTGATCATTATAAATACTGCTGTACTACTATCATTTACGTCATCAAAAGAGAAACGAACAGAACTTCCGTCGCGTTATATTTTTTGAGCCCCACCACTACAACTACACTACGACTCCAACATGCTCTCCGAGTTGGACCGAGTCATGTGGCTGGGGGGCCTGTACAGACGCGGTAAATTCTCGCGTTGCAACTCGTAAAATTGTTGGAAGGTGCTTTCCTGAAGGTTGATCAAATTAACACCAGACATCCGCATGACATTTGCTAAGGTTTCAACCATATTTCGATTGTGGTTGTCCCGCATCAAAACAGATATTTCAAGCGTTGCTCCCATGATCGAAAGGTCCTTTCCGTCCTTACAACAAGTTATGCGTGCCCCTTCAAACAATCTTGTGATCCTTTCGGAAACTAGTAGCCATGTGTAGATATCCGATACATCTTTCAAGCCGACAAGCTTTTTGCTACAGCCTTCCAATGCTATGAAAAGCTCATCCAGTTCGTCATTCGTTTCTGCGTTTGGGCCCATCAACCGTTTACGCAGCGAATGGTAGTACAACAACTTTTTGAAGCCTTCATCGTTTGCTGCTTTAATTGCTTCGTTTTCTAATGCCGTTACATTCAAGTTCTGGCTTGTAATTACTGTTCTTGTAGATATTGGCTGTCCCTCCAAAAGTTCTTTTGGTAATGTTTCATACGTAAACTGCGTCTCCGAACCAAAATGCACTTCAATTAAAATTTTTCCAACACCCCCACTGCCATCGCGTGGATCATTGTCTGCACCGTCGTCTACACTATGTGGTAAAAGCTTTAATCGCGATACACGGACACATGTCCCATCGGCTTCGCTATATAGCTCTTCCATTGATGCGTTGCCTCCGTTTGCAACCGGAGTCAAAGGCTCCTTGCAAATCTTAAACACAACGCGGTCCAAGGATCGTAAGGCGACAAAGGCATCTTCGAAAATTGCGTTTTCTTGCTCAGAATCTTGGTTAGCAGCATTAGACACACTTTCATTGTTTGCCCCTAGCAAGCATTCAAAGTGTGCAAGAAAACCGACTTTATAAAGTTGCGTCCACCACATAAATTGCCTCTCCGTATATTTCTTCTCACTTTTCAAATTAGCATCGGCAGATGACACATTGTGGCTTTTACAAACTGAAATGAATGCGGTAACTAATGCTGATATGGCTTGTGACAAACAAATATCTTTTCGTACATCAATCTGCAACCCTAAACGCTCCAAGCGAGATTCTTCGCTTTTCGTTATGTAACCATCCATAGCTTTGCGTCTAAGACGCAAATATTCTTGCTGAAGTGTTACCAATCCTCCATTTTTAAAACCTACAGAATGCGCAGCTGGCATTCCACATGTGATAATCTCATAATCAAAATTCTTTACCTGTGACATACCCTTTATATCATTCTCGCGCTCGACTATAGAAACGTTGTATCGACGAAGATTCGTGGTCTCAAATTGTCTACTAACATCAGCTTGAAATCGTTTTGTCTTAGGCACATATGCATTCTGCCCCGCCATTGAAGGTATGAGTTGGGTCTTGAAGGCCATATAATTGTTCAATAGCTCACGTTGCTGCAGCAAGGCAAATTGCCCCGCATCGTCCGCATAAATATCAAGTAATTCTTTGATACGGGAAGAGTATATCTTAAGCAATTGTGATGGAACGTTCAAAGGTGAGATTGGGGGCTTATTGTAAGTTTCATAAACTTGCAATTGGCGTTCATCATCGGATAAATCAAGTATTGAAGAGCATGAGGTATCTACGCTGACGCCGCTATCCCCTAATGGTGCTTTTGCCAAAATACCAACGACTGCAGATGGATTTGATAATGTTGCCAATACATTTCTAGGGAAAACGCTGGTCCTTGGCTCGCGCAATAACTCGCTGAGTGCAAGCCTTCCCTGGAAGATCAAACTCGACCGCTTGGACATGGTCGGCGATACTGGAGACGACGGCATATATCGTTTTTTTGCATCACGTGCCTTGGCTACAACACTCTTCTGCATCGATAAGAATTCATACACTTTAATGTCAACTATTATTCCGTCGGCATAAACTGGGATATTGATGTCGCCTTCGAATTGGATGAAAATTGATTTCATCGCCATTTTATACGAAGGGCCACGAACGACTTCAGTTCTACCATACTCTTTCCAGTTGTAATGCATGCATTTGAAGTATGTATCAAGCTTAAAAACCTTATCGTGTACCATATTTGGTGGTTTTGGCGGTCGTACTGCAGAATTACTCATTCCACTCTCGGGGGTGGCTACAGGCACAGAGGGGACAACCTTTGGGACGTCATTTGTGACATCAAATAATCCTTCTTGTAACATTGCACTTAAAACAGCAAACGCTTCTTTCTCAGTCTCGACATATTTAACACCCGATATTAAAAACTCTACAGCGGCCCTACCTTGAAAAATAGCCTTATCTCGATCTATCCATGCCATATGAGAGTCTGAACGGTTCATATTATCTGACATCATTTGGGACAGTAAATCAATGTGATTAGAGTACGCTCTTCTATCATCAATCGCATGCACTACAATACTGGGGGCTGGATATCCTACTGTTATGGATGCATATACGGGGCGACCACCATCAAAATGTTTGAAGTCGACCGATATCTCTGTGCGTTTTAGGTTATTTATGTCAGACTTGTATGCGTGTTTAACAATATCAGTCACGTCATTCTTTTTCTGTGATGTAATACCAAAGACATCAGGTTTGGTCAATGCTGCAGCCTGCGGAATACCGTCTCTTTGTCTATTATTGCCAAGACTTTCGTGCTGTGACAAAACCTTCTTCATCATCAATGGATACTGCTTTGAGAGACTACTCATTTGGCCTTGGTGCTGTTTTTCTATAATTCTCGACTTGCTATGTGGGTCGATAGATGTTGCCAAAGGACGCATCGGCATACGTTGTACGCTATTTCCGTCTGGGCTTCCACGTCCGGTGTAAGATTCCAACAAAGGATTATCGTTCAAATTAGTGCGATTGAACAAAACCATAATTAGATCGTCATAATACACCAGTTGATTTTGTTCACTGGATAACGAGTTGACAATATCTTCTGCTTGTAGCGGTGTAACACCTACGCCAACCTTTCGTAGTATGAATTGTACGTCTTCAGCGTCTACACGCCCAAAGCCATCTCTATCAATTGATATAAATAAGTTTTGCAACGCTTTTGGTGTTAAATTATCGAATACACGCTTGCTTTCAATCACCTCCTGCAGGGAGTGAATTAAGGTCGTATTTGATGATATGATTAAGGGTGGGGGCGACGGAGAACGTGCATTACGCCCTCTGTTTTTTACTCTATTGTATTCATTCCGCTGGCGTTTTGCTTGCTGCAATCCCCGCCCCCTGGTAGTCGGACTAAAACGTGATCTCATACCGCCGTATATCCCATTTTTGGTTGTGTGTCTAACCGTATTTCTTCCTATTCTTCCACCAGCTTTACGTTGAGATTCATAAATATGTGCACTGGCATACTCATCGATTCTAGAGCGATATCTTCGAGCAGACTTCTGTTTTCCTATAACCCTGTTGAATTTGTCTCGTTTTTGCGGAGGTGTCATTTGTTTATCGAACTGATCCAACATCTTGATTAACTTCCGCGGAGATTCACCCGTCATTTTGACCAGTTCGCTTGCCCACTGCTGAATTTTCTGAATTCTCTTCTTACTTTCCTTCTCATTGATTTTTGCATTTTCAAGTGCGTTGTACAGTGACAGCGATAAATTATCAGCCAAAACTTTATTTGGCGATTTCTGGTTCCTTTTGACTAAAGATTTGATTGTTTTATGTGTGACTCGTTTTGGTGCCTTATGTACAGCGCCGCCTCCCCAGCGGTTCTGATGGTGTACCTTTTTGTGTTGGATTGAGATATTTTTGCGCATGCGTCGCTTTTGTTCGGCTATTGTTCTTGCCTGCCTGGCTTTCCATTTAACGTCGATCGCCCTCGGCGACTCATTACTTGTTCTTATGCTTGTTGGGCGGCCAATCAATCCTTTATCCGGGCTAGCGGCTTTGACTATCTGTTTTAATCTATCGGGACCAACAACAGCTTCCAGAGCATTGATTAAATTTTGCTTCTCTTTTTCCGCAAGGGCCAGTTTTTCTTCTAATGATAAATTCAAGGAATCAGTCGGTATGGGCTCACTCTCTACAAAAGGCGATAGACTTGCATTAAGGGAAACCTGCTTGTAAGCGTCGTCATCATACTCAATATCTTCTACATTCTCGTCGATTACATCATCTAAATCATTCAATTTTGATTCAAACGCATCTAAATTTAATGCTTTTGGTGACTGGCTTGTTGGCTTTGCAGGGGCATCAGTAATATCTGAACCTTTCTGCTCGATCTCTGCTAGTTTTCTCTCAAAATCATCAAGCGAACTGTTTGAACTCAACTTTTCTTGGTTCTGTACAAATGGCTGCACTTCCTGAGACATTGCTGGTGGTTTGGATTTGGCCGGCTTCTTGACAATGGATGCCCGCTTTGTATTAGTCTTTGCTGGAGGAATTGGTGGCGGCGGCGATTTTGCCACTGCACTATTTCTTTTTACAATTGATGCCCGCTTCACATTAGTGTTTGCTGGAGGAATTGGTGGTGGCGGTGCTTTTGCCGCCGCACTATTCGTTTTTACAATCGATGCCCGCTTCGCATTAGTGTTTGCTGGAGGAATTGGTGGTGGCAATGCTTTTGTCACCGTACTACTTTTAAGGCCATCACTCTTAGGCATACCGGATTTACCTGGTTGCAGTTTTAATGATCTACGACGCGACATCGTCGTTGCACTTTTTGACTTTTTTACTAGCGTTTGAACATGTGACGGACGCTGCACAATTTTTTGAAGAGATGCTTTTGCCAGCAGTGGATTTGGCGGCGGTGGTGCCTTTGAAGTTGGTTTTGTTGATGGTGGCGGCGGTGGTGGTCCAGCCGATTTTTTCTTAGCCATCGCAGCTGCTGCGGGAGGTGGCGGCGGCGGCCCAGCCGACTTTTTCTTAGCCAGCATAGCTGCTGCTGGAGGTGGTGGCGGCGGCCCAGCCGACTTTTTCTTAGCCATCGTAGCTGCTGCGGGAGGTGGTGGTGGTGGTCCAGCCGATTTTTTCTTAGCCATCGCAGCTGCTGCGGGAGGTGGTGGCGGCGGCCCAGCCGATTTTTTCTTAGCCATCGTAGCTGCTCCAGGTGGAGGTGGCGGTGGTCCAGCCGAGTTTTTCTTTGCTAGCATAGCTGCTGCTGGAGGCGGTGGCGGTGGTCCAGCCGATTTTTTCTTTGCCAGCATAGCTGCTCCAGGTGGGGGTGGCGGTGGTCCAGCCGAGTTTTTCTTTGCTAGTGTAGCAGCTCCAGGTGGAGGTGGCGGTGGTCCAGCCGAGTTTTTCTTTGCCAGCATAGCTGCTCCAGGTGGAGGTGGCGGTGGTCCAGCCGAGTTTTTCTTTGC
>LT658648.1:0-18180 GCA_900128575.1 Stramenopiles sp. TOSAG41-1
AAAATAATAATAACACAATAGCGGTTGTGTGTTGAAAACCCCCACATTGAAGCGGTCATCGCGGCGGGGGTCTTATTATTATCAGCAAAATCCGTCAAAGGGCTATTTCTGTCCGAAATCAAGCTAAGTCGGCTAACGGTGAAATAATAATGTTGGACGAGAAGCTTCTGAAGCAAATATCTGGNGCGTATGACTTAGAACTTGTTACCAGAATCGACCTCTCCATCAAGGAGTGTGCAAAGCATGGAATACAGAAGCTAAGTTCCTTGGAGGGAGTAGCAGCTTTAGTCAACTTGGTTGAGTTAGATATTTCTGGGCATAAGATAAGTGACCTGAGCCCTCTGGGCTCACTGCAGAAACTAGAACGAGTAAATTTATCTAATAATGAGCTTACCGATGTTGATGGGTTGCAGCAGCTTGACAAACTGGAGAATCTCAGTTTGCAAGGGAACTTAATCCGGTCCTTGGACCATGTAGAACCTTTAGTACAACTTGGATCTTTGAAACATTTGTATTTGCAGAAAGACGGTGTNGATAATCCATTATGCAATCACCCTTCCTACACCACATCTATGCTCCGGAAATTTCCAAATTTGGTATCTTTAGATGGGGAACGGTTAAAGTTGTTGGTGAGTGCACAGAAAGCACTTCTTGAAAGTATGGCCGTCCCTAAGGCTGCGTTTGAGGTGCCAGAATCTAAGCGTTGGTTAGAAAATTTTGATTGGGAGGACAGTAATTCTAATACAAAGGAGAACAATATGATGGATGAAAACTTTATTAGTAATGTAACAAAAGAGGAAACAGACAAGTTTGAAAGCTCAATATCGCAATGCAATGACTTAAATAACGATGCTTTGAAAGCGTTGAATGATATTCATGTTGATAAGTTTCTTGGTAAAAAAAAATCATGACCAAATAATTATACGAATCCTAAAAATTACGCAAAAAGGTGTGACGAAGAACGACACATTGAGTTTTATTTTAAATTAGATTTACTGTTTGTAACAATCTTTTGCAGGATACTTGCCAAAATAAATACTTTCCACACAACAAAGTGCACATTTTATAAAGATTTGTATAAGGATCGGCTTGGTAGAACAAACGTCTCCCCGTTCTTCCCGGCTTTCATTTCGTCAGCATTTCTTGCCCACTCTACTGGGCTTATCGTCCCAGTCTTCCGATCAGCATCTCTTGCGTTGGTAATTTCATCGCCGGTCGCATCTTCGCCCCAAGCTTTCTTTGTAATAGTGGTACCATTTACAACTTCATCAAAAGCTTTCTGCAACGATAAATTCTCCTCCCGCAACTTATCCATACTTTTTTCATGAGTTTCTACAATTGACTGGAAAANTTGAAGTTTTTCCATCGTATTTTTACGCTCAGATTCTTCTGTTTTCTTGNTGCTTTCATATTTTTTCTCCTGTGTCTCTAATCGCTTTTTTAGATCATTAACTATTGCTTCTAATGATTCACAACGAGCTTGTTGATACTGCAACTGCTTTTTCGCGCGTACACTTATGGATTTGATCTTCTGCTGGTTNTGCTTTTCAATTTGCGACCTCTCATTTGACAATGCCTCTAATTCATTATTAAGATGCTTCACTGAATCCTGCAAGGTATTAACCAAACGTTTTTGGCTGGCGATCTCTAAATCTCTTTTCTGTATTTGAGATGTCAGATCTTCTTTGGTCTTTTCCAACATTTGAATTCGATCTATATTTGCCGAANTATCCTGCATAGTACTTAAGTCAGACGCCGTTTTATCGTCTTCATCCGAGTGCTTTTGATCCGCAAATGTTCCAGATGGTGAATTGGTCAACAAGTCATCTTCGTTATCGATAACTCGCAATAGCGTTTGTTCACTTGCTATCCTACTATCATTAGGAGATAAAAAAGTCTTTCTCGAGCGCCTGCTATCTCCACTTTTGGGCCGAAGCTTGCTTTTTTTTCCACTGCTATAACTACCGCGATGACTTCGGCGAGTGGAGCTACTTGCACTGCTCGGGCGACCCATGATCTCTGGACTGCTCACAATGTATCTGCTTCTGCTACCATGACTTGAAGCGCTACTAGGTCTTCCTACTCTTCTCATTGTCATGTCAACTTTGTGTAGTNATGCGCTAGTCAGCTCTGCTTGTCGTTTAGTCATTTCCACAACAGTTTGTTCCAATTTGCGTTTTTCATTTACTTGACGATCCAACGCGTTCTGCTTTTTTTTCAATGCACTCTGGAACCATTCTAATTGCTTCGTTCCTCTAATTTCTTCTTCTTTAATTTTGTTAAGAGCTTTATCGTGACTCACTTGCAGTTCCAAAAATTCGCTTTTCTGTCTCTCAATGATTCTACGCTCCTTNAAACGATGATCTTCGGCAGTCTGTATTGTTACCTCTAATTGCAACTCATGCGCCGATTGCATACTGATGATTTGCTGCTTCAACTCTTCTTGCTCCCTGATCGCCTTGGCATATTTGCCTCGCTCTAGCAACAACTCGTGCTGAAATTTAGCATCGTTTTCTCCAAGTTGTCGTGCAGCCTCTTGGGCCAATTCTACCGACCCGGTTACAACTAATGAATCCATGCTACCTTTAGATGATGATGCCCATATGGCACTACCACCACTTTGATTCAGAGAATCTTTTATTCTTCGGGCTTTCTTTGCATTTTTGCGCTTTCGCCGTGCTGCTGCTTTAGTGGATAGTATTCGCGGACCTAATAATGATTTGGCTGCGACTGTATTTGCATCTTCATTTTTAGAGTCACTATTCTGTTCATTTTCAAAACTCAAAGCAAGACGTAGTTTTTCATCATCATCTTCCTCTTTGAACTCAGCTTCCAGTTCATCTTCTAATCCTTCCGTCGCCCATGGAGGCGCAACCGGTTTATAAACCCATTGTGGTATTCCAGACAAATTTCGACTGTCCCATTGTTTTTCTCGTTTTAATAGCCATTTTTTGTGTCTATCTGCAGCTGTGACCTTTGGAGTCAGCAGCATACGCAGCTTGTCAATTACCTTATCGCATGCTGCTTGCAGTTTTTTATTTCCCGTTTTATCCCGCAGCTCCACACATGTTTTCATTGCGTGCAAAAATTTATCTCCAACCGGCTTCAAGCTAGATGCAAACCATATCCGCCATTGATTCCAGCCAGCCCGTATGAAGCGCTTCTTGTTACTAGAATTTAAACTCCTCAAAATAGTCTTAATGCGTTTTCTCCTGTTGCGCAATTCATCCCAACTCTGGTATGCAGCAGACATTGCCCTTTGCTGCCATCGGAGGGCTGCTCTCTGAACCAAAAATCTATGTTTTCTAATAGTTTGAACGTGTTCATACCATGCATCATACGCACTTCCCATGGTCCTATTGCGCCATTTCCCAGCAGCTCTTGCAACCATATTACGATGCCTCTTTACTTCGAATAACATTTCTTGCCAAGTTTTGAATGTTTGTACAACAGATTTGTTTCTTAACTTGTACAAAAACCTTGTAACTTTAATTCTGTTTTCTTTTCGCTCAGCGGTGTATTCAAACCAACGAGTGTACACTGCTGCCANAACCTTGTTTTGCCATCGTCTACTAGCCCTTGCAAGCAACTGCCTATGGCGCTTTGTTTCCGCAACTTTACTTATCCAGCCATCCAAAGCGTTTGAAAGTGTTTTGAAGCGCCATTTGCGCATGGTCTTCTGAACAATGCTTTCATATTTCTTTAGCAAATACACGTATTCCTTCCATTTTGACAAACCTGCGCTCAAAAACGAATTTGACATCCTCACTATCACGCGCCTCATTTGCCTGGTGATAGGATCCTCTNCAAGCCCTTGCTCTTCTAGTTTTTTGGCCGCATAGAATTTTCTCTGCCATGTTGTGAATGCCTTTACATATTGGCTGTTTATTAATCTACCAATAATTTTATTTACCAAGTATCGATTGCGTATGCGATCCTGGGCAGCACTATACCAGCCATCAAAAGCCATAGACATTTTTCTATTTCTAGCTTTTCCTAAAGTTCTCTCAACAATGACGCGATTTCGACGCTTCACTACAATAGCTTCTTGCCAACTGTCAAAGCAAGCTGCAACAATCCGATGTTTTAAGCGCCTTAATGCCCGTGTTACCTTCACTCTATTTGCCTTCGTTTCGTAGACAGCGTCATACCAACCTATCAATGCACTGTACGTAATTTTATGCCTCATTTTTGTCAATGCGCGGTCTACTTTAATCCTGTTTGCTTTGCGCTCGATAACAATCTCAATCCATGCATCCCAAGTCATATATAATTTCCTATGCTTCATTTTCAAGGCAGAACGCTTCAGCAGGGTGCGAATGCGTTTTATTTCCGAAACGGCTATATTCCAAGCATCAAACGCTACTCCTGTTGTACGGTTACGAACCCTGCCTACAACTCGCTTCATCATACGGTCCTTGCGCTCACGCTCACGCTTTTCTCTCAACTTTGCCTCGTGCCTTAATCGCTCCTGTTCTCTCAATCGCTTTTGGTCATCATCACTCAGGCTCAAAAGTTCTTGCTCCCATTTTAAGCGAGCCATAGCTTTTTGCCAAGTTTGCCAGCCACTTGCTTGTTTTCCATAAGCTAACCTGCCCAACGTTTTTCGAATTAAATATCGTCCTCGTATTCTGTAGGCAACAAAGGCATCCCATGCATTAAACATGGCCAGTAAAGTTCTATTCTTCATCTTCCTTGCTGCACGATCTAGCAAAGACCTGTTCCGCTTTGCAAGCTGCACATTGGCTAACCATCCAGAAAAGCACTTATTTAATTCACGGTTTGACCACATTTTTATAGCACGACTCACTCGTTTTCTTCGTTTTTGGATGCCTTCCAAGTACGAATACCAGGAATCAAAAGCTGCAGATATGGTCCTGTTGTTCATTTTCGCTGCAGCCCGCTTCAGCAATAAACGTTGATGCTGCTTTTCTTCTACCATAGTGACCCATGCACCATATGCAGCAGCAATTCTTTGATTTTTCATCCGTCTGCTGGCCCTTTTGACAACGTACAGGTACCTATTTTTCATTGCAACATATTTTTGCCAAGTTCTCCATCCGGAAAACATTAGCGAATTTTGCAATCGACCCAAAACTTTACCAGTTAAATGCTTTAGATGCAAGCGCTCATTCACGTGTTTCATCCACATTTTCCATACCATAGCCTGTTTTCTATGAGTCATTTTGCGCAACGCAGCAGCTACTTTTCGTTTGTGAATTATTGCTGTTTTCACTTTCACAGCCCACGTTTTGTAAGCCGCGCCAGCAACACGATTTTTCATCATGGCGATAGCCTTTTTCAGTCGGAAGCGGTTCAGCTTGTTTTCATATACTAGATCAACCCAACTAGCGTAAGACGCATTTAAATGTCTATATTTTATTCGTCGGGCAGCCCTTTCTACTATAAGTTCCATGCGCCTCATATAAGCGATTGCAATCGTCCAAGCTCGCCAGGCTGATACTTTCTTGCCATGAACTAGTCTATTGAACACTTTCCCAGCTAGGAATCGAGCCCTTTGGCGCGCATTATAATACTCTACCCAAGTTGAAAACGACTTAAACTGTTTACGTCTCATCACTCGCTTTAAACTACGCTGAACTTTCATACGATTTTTTCGCGATTGTATTGCACAGTCCTCCCACCCGAAATATGCTGCAGCCAGGGTACGTCGGTTTATACGAATGGCAAAACGGTGCAATAAGTTCCTGTGTCTTCTTTGCGTAGTAGCATTTTCTCTCCAACGAGAATAAGCCATCCCCAATTTCCTGTTCCTCCACATTCCCATAGCTTTTTTTATATCATTTTCGTACTTCTTTATTTGATGCACAGCAAACTTCCATCCATTCATACCTTTTAAAGCAAGCGAGTTTTCAAGTCGACGGAAGATTTTGAAGGCCAAGACTTTAAAATGTAATCTTCTGTCAACATAGTCAAGCCACCCCTCGTAAGACGCAGACAACTGCCTGTTTTTTATCTTAGCAGCCGCTCGAATCAAAATTACTCTATTTCGTATGTTTTGCTTTGCAAACGCATCCCACGTTGAGAACACAGTGGACAAAACTCTGTTACGTATCTTCATTCCGACTTTAAACATAATGAAGTCATTTCTCTTTAACGTTTTGACGAACTGATTCCATGTGTACCAGGCGGCCGCACGCTTGCTGTTGACTACCCGGCTCATAACCCGCAACGTCAAGTTCCGCATATATTTTCTGTTGTTGCTGTAATTTATCCATGAATTGAGCGCACTGGAGAGTGTTCGATTTTTAATTTTCTCTGCAGCTCGTTTAACAAGCAATTTATGTCTCATTATTTCCGACCAGTATGCAAGCCACGCTTCAAAAGACGATGCGATTAAGCGTCTGGATATTTTTCCAGCCACACGTCGCATTATTATATCGTGACGCCGTAATTCCTTGGTAGAAAACTTCCACATGTTCAGGGCTCCCAATAATTTTTGATTGCATAATCGCGATAATATGTTCTTCATAAGTTTGCGATTATATTTTCTAATTTGTACGTAAGAAACCCAACCCTTGAAAGAACCGTATAGTTTTCTGTTTTTAAGTTTTCTCGACGCCCGCTCCAATATAATTTCATGACGTCTTAAGTCATCTGTTAAACGAAGCCATGTTTGAAATCCTTGGGACTTTTTCTGGTTACATAAACGAGCAAGTAATGTCCACATCAGCTGCTCTTGTCGGTCTTGAAAGCGTTCTAGCTCAGACATTTTTCTATCATATATTTTCCACGTCATCATACCTTTGTTCAATAAGCGATTCGATAGACGACTAAATATGTTTCTAAGTAATTTACGTTCGTGTTTTAATCGATTTACGTAATGTGTCCATGCGTTGTAAGTTATCGTTATAGCCCTGTTTTGGATTTTATATGCACATCGCTTCAATATGATTTCGTGCCTAGCTGCCTCGTCGACCATATGGGTCCATGTACTAAATGCGTGAAATAGTACTGTATTTTTTAGCCTTCCCAAAATACGATTCAACCGAATACCCAAAACATTATTTACATGTGTAGAGTTCAGCCGGGACGGGGATAAGTATATTGGCAGTGGTAGCTCCAACGGAGAAATTGTTTTGTATAATGTTGTCACGGGCAAACTTGCGTTAACCCTATCTTCTTCTAAAAAGCTTGAGAACGATATGAATTTGCACGAACCGTATGCTAGTCATGGGCAAAGATTGAATGCGACGACATCCCTTTCGTTTTCAAATCTTGATAGGCGTCTGCTAGCAAGCAGTAGTTCCGACGGTAGCGTATGCATTTGGGACATTACGCAATCGGACGTAAGGGCCCTGCGCGAAGGTTATGGAGGATTGCATAGTGCTCCCACTAGTGAAGTTTCATTTTCGCCTGTTAGTCCATCGATATTTGCATCTGTGGGATACGATAAGCGATTACTCCTGGTTGATCACGAAGGCGGCGGAAACGTTGTTACTGAAATTCATGCTCGTGCCCCTCTCACATGCTGTACCTTTTTACCGGGTGGGCAGCAAATAGCTGTAGGTACCACAGACGGAAGATTTGTCTCATATGATTTGCGAAAAATGGGTTCCGGTTCTAGTAGTACGCCGCTGATCGACCTTGATGTGCATGCTCCAGTAGAAGTTAGCTGTATAGAAGCCCAGCCTGCCACTGCAATGGTCACCATGCAATTGAGCTCAAGCCGCCGAAAGCCAGAAGAGGGAAAGAGGACACCGCTGCAACAAAATCCAAAGCGGGAGAAGCCAAACACCATGACAAATAATACCCCAACGATAGATACGAAGACCGAAACCACCGCCAAACATATATTGGAAAAAAAACTGAGCCGGGCTAAGGATTGGAATATAACGAAACCTTCGGATCCACCGCAATCCCTAGTAGTTCCAAGCGCCAAAACGAAGAACACTAAAAGTGGTGATGATCCAGAAGTGTCCGAGGTCGCCAGGGACATTATCCCAAGGAAAGCAAAGAGTAAAGTTACGTTTTCTACTTCAACCAATAATAATGGGAGCAGCGAAGATAAAGTAGGGACGTCGCTGTCAATGAATAAAGGAAGCGAGAAAATTTTAGGTGATCGTTCGCATATTCCGATTTCTTCGGTCAGCAATACTATCAAGAAAAGCGATGGCAAGAGCATTGAAGAAAATCCAAGCATCGAGCGGACACAGAATGAAGATGTTGCTAAGAAGCCAAGTTTGCCGACAAACAATCAAGGAGACGCAGTAGCATTTGGAGAAATGCTTGATGATGCGGTCGACACTATCACTAGGAATGTGCACAAGGACGTTCAAAATTTGCACTTGGAACTGCTTAGGCAATTTCAAGTGCAGATAAGTGACATGAGAGGACTCCTTGACGAATATACAGATAAAATCAAAAATTTGGTAGACGAAAACGAGCGACTTCGAAAAGAGAACATACTGCTGCGAAACGTGTATTGACAGAATGTTAACAATCTACGATTTCGTTTTTTTGGGCGTCACACTAAAGGCTGTACTTAATTATCTCACGTAATTAACGAGGTTTTTAAATTAATTATTCTATAATAATTCCTCCTCTGTTTGTCCAATGGAGACTACGCTTTCGGTATACTTATCGTTCCTATATCATATAGTACAGTGTTTCAGTGTTTGAAACAACCTAGAGAGAACAACACTACTGATTAATGTACTAAATAAGCACCAACTCGACGAAAAAGTCTGTCGCCAGGATTTCCCCCACCATTTTTGACAGGTTTTGCAATGCTGTGCACTAACAAGTACAGTCATGGCGGGGGAGGAGGACAGCCTTTTGGTCCTATCTCGCTGCCCCAATGGCCTGAAAAGGTGCTTAAGTTGACAAGCTTCTGGCCTACGAGTAATGAGCTATAGAAGCTTTAGCATGGGAAGTCGCCCATGTATCTGTTAGACGTGTGATCTGGTCAGGCAATATGTATGGCGATGAGGGTGATGAGGATACTATTCTAGAACGATGATGGCAAACGCTCCTCTGAAAGCCAACAAAAAGTATTCGCTGGAATAGCATTTGTGCTTGCAGTTCACCATATACAGAGTAAATAAATACATGGTGGTATTGTTAAACCACTTGATTGACAGCTAAAGAATACTAAACCCAAAAATAAATCAATACATCATTATAAGAAAAAAAAGGTGGTGGAAAGGAATTCTCTGCAGTATATCTGTGTGTCATTGTCGTCTGGTATTATTATTATTGTGTAGACACAACAAGATAGAAATAAATAAATAAAAATATTATTTTATTTTATTGCTTGTTGCTTAGGAGGAGGTGATGACGACCACTTCTTGTTGTTATTATAATGATATACTACTATAACTAATAATAATATAATAAATAGAAATTGTTAATAAGTATATGAATCAGTGATCTCACATAAAAGAGCTACGACGAGCGAAGCTTGCAAATGTGATTAATGATCGGAACTTTGTGATCTACGGGGAGACTTTAAAATACATACAATAAATTGAAACCTGTTTGACTTTTAATAATCGCACACACAATTGTGTCTCAGCAAATCACCGACATGTATTAATTCGACTCTATCTAACTGGACACGTGTAAATCAACAAAGAAGGCTATTTTGAAACTTTTACGTGGATTATCGTCTGCATTTTTTCCGATCAAACATGTCGTCACCCAACAGGCCTAGGCGAATGAAAACTACTGGCGGTGTTCGATCACGACCTATGACACAGGGTAGCACAAGAGCAATGGTGGCGAAACGGGATTTAGAAACCGTGAATGAAGCACAATCTCCAAGCCGCAAGGCTAGTCGTACAGCTTCAACAAACTCCCCTATACGCAGACGACCGTCCACCCAAGGAGGTGCAGCAAACAACGTTAATGTTTCCAAATTTTTAAAATGGAACCCATCTGGCGATTCAAAAGATCCAAGGCGGCATATGGGATCATCTGAAGCGCATGCGAGGAGACAGCGAATAGCAAGAGTTCGACAGAAACAGCCTGCCCTTGTTGACCAACTTATGAAAGACTTGAAAAAAGAGATTGGTGGTCGGCAAGGTCAAACGGTGGAACAAATGAGAAGAATGATGGGTGCGGCTGCGACAAGGTCTTTTCTTCATCGTGCACTATTCAAACGTGTTGCGAAGGCTTTTTATCACTGGTTATGTGGAGGAGTCGATGCTTCTCTTATGGGCCGGCTCAAGACGGCGTTAAAGGAGGAAAAGGAATTCACTTTAGAGCTGGAAAAACACATAAAGTATCAAGACGAACAAGCCGAGCAAGATCGGTTAAAAGCAGAAAAAATGAAAGAAGAACATGGAGTCGCTGGTAATGAGCTTAACTCAAAACTAGAATTCACCCATCAGAATTTAGAAAAAATGACTAGAGTAGTAAAAAAAACTAGGAAAAAAGCCTTGAAACGGATTTTAAAGAAATTTATTAAAAGGGAATCAAAATGGGGTTTCAAGACTTGGAAGAGAAGGGTTTATGGCGTATTGGGCAAACACAGAAAAATGATGAAAGCGGCAACCTGGTTCACAAACAAAAGCGTTCGCAAAGTTTGGCGTAGCTGGCAAGTTTATATCAAAATGTGCAAAAGTGATAAAAGGAAAATGCTCAAATCGAGTGCATTTATGCAAAATAAAGTCATTGCCGTTGCCTATTTTGGATGGAAAGGGTACTGCAATAAGAGGAAACAGTTGCGGAAACTACTAGTATCAATATTTACCAAAAAGATATTTCGGCATAGATCAAACGGATTTAAAAGCTGGAAAGGCAAAACTGTGGGCTCAGAGGTTACCAGGGAATTGAGACGACGAAACGAGTTTTTGGAAGACCAAATTCACTATTTGAGCCTCACACACATATGTGTCGTGCTAAAAAAGAATCACATGAGAGCAATGGGAAGAGCATGGGGCAACTGGTACTCGGAAGCAACAAGCGGAGTCAAAGTCGAGCGTCTCTTGAAACGCGGTGCTGGTAAAGTTAGGCGCCGAATGCTGCGGCGTGACTTTAATACATGGACAGAAGCTATAAGTAAAAAGTTAATGATAAAAAGGCTACTAAAACGCATATGCGAGCACACGAAACGAAGACTTTTGCAGAAAGGTATGAAAAAATGGGAACGGTTCTTGGAGCAGATCCTACTAAAGGAACATGAAAATAATGTTTTGGGTATTCGGTTGAATCGTATTTTGGGAAGGCTAAAAAATACAGTACTATTTCACGCATTTAGTACATGGACCCATATGGTCGACGAGGCAGCTAGGCACGAAATCATATTGAAGCGATGTGCATATAAAATCCAAAACAGGGCTATAACGATAACTTACAACGCATGGACACATTACGTAAATCGATTAAAACACGAACGTAAATTACTTAGAAACATATTTAGTCGTCTATCGAATCGCTTATTGAACAAAGGTATGATGACGTGGAAAATATATGATAGAAAAATGTCTGAGCTAGAACGCTTTCAAGACCGACAAGAGCAGCTGATGTGGACATTACTTGCTCGTTTATGTAACCAGAAAAAGTCCCAAGGATTTCAAACATGGCTTCGTTTAACAGATGACTTAAGACGTCATGAAATTATATTGGAGCGGGCGTCGAGAAAACTTAAAAACAGAAAACTATACGGTTCTTTCAAGGGTTGGGTTTCTTACGTACAAATTAGAAAATATAATCGCAAACTTATGAAGAACATATTATCGCGATTATGCAATCAAAAATTATTGGGAGCCCTGAACATGTGGAAGTTTTCTACCAAGGAATTACGGCGTCACGATATAATAATGCGACGTGTGGCTGGAAAAATATCCAGACGCTTAATCGCATCGTCTTTTGAAGCGTGGCTTGCATACTGGTCGGAAATAATGAGACATAAATTGCTTGTTAAACGAGCTGCAGAGAAAATTAAAAATCGAACACTCTCCAGTGCGCTCAATTCATGGATAAATTACAGCAACAACAGAAAATATATGCGGAACTTGACGTTGCGGGTTATGAGCCGGGTAGTCAACAGCAAGCGTGCGGCCGCCTGGTACACATGGAATCAGTTCGTCAAAACGTTAAAGAGAAATGACTTCATTATGTTTAAAGTCGGAATGAAGATACGTAACAGAGTTTTGTCCACTGTGTTCTCAACGTGGGATGCGTTTGCAAAGCAAAACATACGAAATAGAGTAATTTTGATTCGAGCGGCTGCTAAGATAAAAAACAGGCAGTTGTCTGCGTCTTACGAGGGGTGGCTTGACTATGTTGACAGAAGATTACATTTTAAAGTCTTGGCCTTCAAAATCTTCCGTCGACTTGAAAACTCGCTTGCTTTAAAAGGTATGAATGGATGGAAGTTTGCTGTGCATCAAATAAAGAAGTACGAAAATGATATAAAAAAAGCTATGGGAATGTGGAGGAACAGGAAATTGGGGATGGCTTATTCTCGTTGGAGAGAAAATGCTACTACGCAAAGAAGACACAGGAACTTATTGCACCGTTTTGCCATTCGTATAAACCGACGTACCCTGGCTGCAGCATATTTCGGGTGGGAGGACTGTGCAATACAATCGCGAAAAAATCGTATGAAAGTTCAGCGTAGTTTAAAGCGAGTGATGAGACGTAAACAGTTTAAGTCGTTTTCAACTTGGGTAGAGTATTATAATGCGCGCCAAAGGGCTCGATTCCTAGCTGGGAAAGTGTTCAATAGACTAGTTCATGGCAAGAAAGTATCAGCCTGGCGAGCTTGGACGATTGCAATCGCTTATATGAGGCGCATGGAACTTATAGTAGAAAGGGCTGCCCGACGAATAAAATATAGACATTTAAATGCGTCTTACGCTAGTTGGGTTGATCTAGTATATGAAAACAAGCTGAACCGCTTCCGACTGAAAAAGGCTATCGCCATGATGAAAAATCGTGTTGCTGGCGCGGCTTACAAAACGTGGGCTGTGAAAGTGAAAACAGCAATAATTCACAAACGAAAAGTAGCTGCTGCGTTGCGCAAAATGACTCATAGAAAACAGGCTATGGTATGGAAAATGTGGATGAAACACGTGAATGAGCGCTTGCATCTAAAGCATTTAACTGGTAAAGTTTTGGGTCGATTGCAAAATTCGCTAATGTTTTCCGGATGGAGAACTTGGCAAAAATATGTTGCAATGAAAAATAGGTACCTGTACGTTGTCAAAAGGGCCAGCAGACGGATGAAAAATCAAAGAATTGCTGCTGCATATGGTGCATGGGTCACTATGGTAGAAGAAAAGCAGCATCAACGTTTATTGCTGAAGCGGGCTGCAGCGAAAATGAACAACAGGACCATATCTGCAGCTTTTGATTCCTGGTATTCGTACTTGGAAGGCATCCAAAAACGAAGAAAACGAGTGAGTCGTGCTATAAAAATGTGGTCAAACCGTGAATTAAATAAGTGCTTTTCTGGATGGTTAGCCAATGTGCAGCTTGCAAAGCGGAACAGGTCTTTGCTAGATCGTGCAGCAAGGAAGATGAAGAATAGAACTTTACTGGCCATGTTTAATGCATGGGATGCCTTTGTTGCCTACAGAATACGAGGACGATATTTAATTCGAAAAACGTTGGGCAGGTTAGCTTATGGAAAACAAGCAAGTGGCTGGCAAACTTGGCAAAAAGCTATGGCTCGCTTAAAATGGGAGCAAGAACTTTTGAGCCTGAGTGATGATGACCAAAAGCGATTGAGAGAACAGGAGCGATTAAGGCACGAGGCAAAGTTGAGAGAAAAGCGTGAGCGTGAGCGCAAGGACCGTATGATGAAGCGAGTTGTAGGCAGGGTTCGTAACCGTACAACAGGAGTAGCGTTTGATGCTTGGAATATAGCCGTTTCGGAAATAAAACGCATTCGCACCCTGCTGAAGCGTTCTGCCTTGAAAATGAAGCATAGGAAATTATATATGACTTGGGATGCATGGATTGAGATTGTTATCGAGCGCAAAGCAAACAGGATTAAAGTAGACCGCGCATTGACAAAAATGAGGCATAAAATTACGTACAGTGCATTGATAGGTTGGTATGACGCTGTCTACGAAACGAAGGCAAATAGAGTGAAGGTAACACGGGCATTAAGGCGCTTAAAACATCGGATTGTTGCAGCTTGCTTTGACAGTTGGCAAGAAGCTATTGTAGTGAAGCGTCGAAATCGCGTCATTGTTGAGAGAACTTTAGGAAAAGCTAGAAATAGAAAAATGTCTATGGCTTTTGATGGCTGGTATAGTGCTGCCCAGGATCGCATACGCAATCGATACTTGGTAAATAAAATTATTGGTAGATTAATAAACAGCCAATATGTAAAGGCATTCACAACATGGCAGAGAAAATTCTATGCGGCCAAAAAACTAGAAGAGCAAGGGCTTGNAGAGGATCCTATCACCAGGCAAATGAGGCGCGTGATAGTGAGGATGTCAAATTCGTTTTTGAGCGCAGGTTTGTCAAAATGGAAGGAATACGTGTATTTGCTAAAGAAATATGAAAGCATTGTTCAGAAGACCATGCGCAAATGGCGCTTCAAAACACTTTCAAACGCTTTGGATGGCTGGATAAGTAAAGTTGCGGAAACAAAGCGCCATAGGCAGTTGCTTGCAAGGGCTAGTAGACGATGGCAAAACAAGGTTNTGGCAGCAGTGTACACTCGTTGGTTTGAATACACCGCTGAGCGAAAAGAAAACAGAATTAAAGTTACAAGGTTTTTGTACAAGTTAAGAAACAAATCTGTTGTACAAACATTCAAAACTTGGCAAGAAATGTTATTCGAAGTAAAGAGGCATCGTAATATGGTTGCAAGAGCTGCTGGGAAATGGCGCAATAGGACCATGGGAAGTGCGTATGATGCATGGTATGAACACGTTCAAACTATTAGAAAACATAGATTTTTGGTTCAGAGAGCAGCCCTCCGATGGCAGCAAAGGGCAATGTCTGCTGCATACCAGAGTTGGGATGAATTGCGCAACAGGAGAAAACGCATTAAGACTATTTTGAGGAGTTTAAATTCTAGTAACAAGAAGCGCTTCATACGGGCTGGCTGGAATCAATGGCGGATATGGTTTGCATCTAGCTTGAAGCCGGTTGGAGATAAATTTTTGCACGCAATGAAAACATGTGTGGAGCTGCGGGATAAAACGGGAAATAAAAAACTGCAAGCAGCATGCGATAAGGTAATTGACAAGCTGCGTATGCTGCTGACTCCAAAGGTCACAGCTGCAGATAGACACAAAAAATGGCTATTAAAACGAGAAAAACAATGGGACAGTCGAAATTTGTCTGGAATACCACAATGGGTTTATAAACCGGTTGCGCCTCCATGGGCGACGGAAGGATTAGAAGATGAACTGGAAGCTGAGTTCAAAGAGGAAGATGATGATGAAAAACTACGTCTTGCTTTGAGTTTTGAAAATGAACAGAATAGTGACTCTAAAAATGAAGATGCAAATACAGTCGCAGCCAAATCATTATTAGGTCCGCGAATACTATCCACTAAAGCAGCAGCACGGCGAAAGCGCAAAAATGCAAAGAAAGCCCGAAGAATAAAAGATTCTCTGAATCAAAGTGGTGGTAGTGCCATATGGGCATCATCATCTAAAGGTAGCATGGATTCATTAGTTGTAACCGGGTCGGTAGAATTGGCCCAAGAGGCTGCACGACAACTTGGAGAAAACGATGCTAAATTTCAGCACGAGTTGTTGCTAGAGCGAGGCAAATATGCCAAGGCGATCAGGGAGCAAGAAGAGTTGAAGCAGCAAATCATCAGTATGCAATCGGCGCATGAGTTGCAATTAGAGGTAACAATACAGACTGCCGAAGATCATCGTTTNAAGGAGCGTAGAATCATTGAGAGACAGAAAAGCGAATTTTTGGAACTGCAAGTGAGTCACGATAAAGCTCTTAACAAAATTAAAGAAGAAGAAATTAGAGGAACGAAGCAATTAGAATGGTTCCAGAGTGCATTGAAAAAAAAGCAGAACGCGTTGGATCGTCAAGTAAATGAAAAACGCAAATTGGAACAAACTGTTGTGGAAATGACTAAACGACAAGCAGAGCTGACTAGCGCATNACTACACAAAGTTGACATGACAATGAGAAGAGTAGGAAGACCTAGTAGCGCTTCAAGTCATGGTAGCAGAAGCAGATACATTGTGAGCAGTCCAGAGATCATGGGTCGCCCGAGCAGTGCAAGTAGCTCCACTCGCCGAAGTCATCGCGGTAGTTATAGCAGTGGAAAAAAAAGCAAGCTTCGGCCCAAAAGTGGAGATAGCAGGCGCTCGAGAAAGACTTTTTTATCTCCTAATGATAGTAGGATAGCAAGTGAACAAACGCTATTGCGAGTTATCGATAACGAAGATGACTTGTTGACCAATTCACCATCTGGAACATTTGCGGATCAAAAGCACTCGGATGAAGACGATAAAACGGCGTCTGACTTAAGTACTATGCAGGATANTTCGGCAAATATAGATCGAATTCAAATGTTGGAAAAGACCAAAGAAGATCTGACATCTCAAATACAGAAAAGAGATTTAGAGATCGCCAGCCAAAAACGTTTGGTTAATACCTTGCAGGATTCAGTGAAGCATCTTAATAATGAATTAGAGGCATTGTCAAATGAGAGGTCGCAAATTGAAAAGCANAACCAGCAGAAGATCAAATCCATAAGTGTACGCGCGAAAAAGCAGTTGCAGTATCAACAAGCTCGTTGTGAATCATTAGAAGCAATAGTTAATGATCTAAAAAAGCGATTAGAGACACAGGAGAAAAAATATGAAAGCANCAAGAAAACAGAAGAATCTGAGCGTAAAAATACGATGGAAAAACTTCAANTTTTCCAGTCAATTGTAGAAACTCATGAAAAAAGTATGGATAAGTTGCGGGAGGAGAATTTATCGTTGCAGAAAGCTTTTGATGAAGTTGTAAATGGTACCACTATTACAAAGAAAGCTTGGGGCGAAGATGCGACCGGCGATGAAATTACCAACGCAAGAGATGCTGATCGGAAGACTGGGACGATAAGCCCAGTAGAGTGGGCAAGAAATGCTGACGAAATGAAAGCCGGGAAGAACGGGGAGACGTTTGTTCTACCAAGCCGATCCTTATACAAATCTTTATAAAATGTGCACTTTGTTGTGTGGAAAGTATTTATTTTGGCAAGTATCCTGCAAAAGATTGTTACAAACAGTAAATCTAATTTAAAATAAAACTCAATGTGTCGTTCTTCGTCACACCTTTTTGCGTAATTTTTAGGATTCGTATAATTATTTGGTCATGATTTTTTTTTACCAAGAAACTTATCAACATGAATATCATTCAACGCTTTCAAAGCATCGTTATTTAAGTCATTGCATTGCGATATTGAGCTTTCAAACTTGTCTGTTTCCTCTTTTGTTACATTACTAATAAAGTTTTCATCCATCATATTGTTCTCCTTTGTATTAGAATTACTGTCCTCCCAATCAAAATTTTCTAACCAACGCTTAGATTCTGGCACCTCAAACGCAGCCTTAGGGACGGCCATACTTTCAAGAAGTGCTTTCTGTGCACTCACCAACAACTTTAACCGTTCCCCATCTAAAGATACCAAATTTGGAAATTTCCGGAGCATAGATGTGGTGTAGGAAGGGTGATTGCATAATGGATTATCNACACCGTCTTTCTGCAAATACAAATGTTTCAAAGATCCAAGTTGTACTAAAGGTTCTACATGGTCCAAGGACCGGATTAAGTTCCCTTGCAAACTGAGATTCTCCAGTTTGTCAAGCTGCTGCAACCCATCAACATCGGTAAGCTCATTATTAGATAAATTTACTCGTTCTAGTTTCTGCAGTGAGCCCAGAGGGCTCAGGTCACTTATCTTATGCCCAGAAATATCTAACTCAACCAAGTTGACTAAAGCTGCTACTCCCTCCAAGGAACTTAGCTTCTGTATTCCATGCTTTGCACACTCCTTGATGGAGAGGTCGATTCTGGTAACAAGTTCTAAGTCATACGCNCCAGATATTTGCTTCAGAAGCTTCTCGTCCAACATTATTATTTCACCGTTAGCCGACTTAGCTTGATTTCGGACAGAAATAGCCCTTTGACGGATTTTGCTGATAATAATAAGACCCCCGCCGCGATGACCGCTTCAATGTGGGGGTTTTCAACACACAACCGCTATTGTGTTATTATTATTTT
>LT658649.1:0-18156 GCA_900128575.1 Stramenopiles sp. TOSAG41-1
AGTGGAGCCACAACACTAAGCAGCACACTTAGCGTGAATAGTGGGACGACATTGAGTAACACACTTGGTGTAAGTGGAGCGACGACCATCAGTAATACATTGACGGTGACGGGGGCAACGACAGTGAAAAATGATTTTACAGTGCGGAATACTGGAAATACTGCTACACGTTTTTCAGTAGATGAAGGAAATGGCAATACAGTGGTTGGTGGTTCCCTGACTGTCAACGGATACGCAATTACAAATACTGGATTATCACTTATTTCTCAAGGTTCAAGTGCTAATTTAAGAAGTAATTTGGGCCTAACGATAGGTACCCACGTGCAAGCATATGATGCCGATCTGGCGAACATAGCAAGCTCTGGAACAAGTGCAGACTCTCGAAACTTTTTGGCGCAAAACTCTTATGCTAATATGCGGAACACACTGGGTGTGCAAATCGGCAGCGACGTGCAAGCATATGATACTGATCTGGCGAACATAGCAAGCTCTGGAACAAGTGAAAACTCCCGAACCTTTTTGGCGCAAGCCAATTATGCTAATATGCGGGACACACTGGGTGTGGAAATCGGCAGCGACGTGCAAGCATATGATGCCGATCTGGCGAACATAGCAAGCTCTGGAACAAGTCCAAACTCCCGAACCTTTTTGGCGCAAGCCAATTATGCTAATATGCGGAACACACTGGGTGTGCAAATCAACAGCGACGTGCAGGCATATAGCAATAGACTGGCGCAAATTGCGGGCTTAACAAACTGTAACAATTACCAAATTATTGAGCAACGGAATGGTGTATGGACTTGTCAAGCAGATAGTAGAAGGCGTCGTCTGCTTGAGCTTGATGCCGGTATCAATCACCCATTATTTGCTAGTGATTTGCGGATGAAGAATGACGTGTCGAGTTTTCCAGAAACCACATCAGCATCAAAAGTCATAAGTACATTGAACATATACTCATTCAAGTTTAAGAATACTACAAACAACATTGGCAATTATGGGGTCTCGGCTAAGGAATTGTATGAGAAAACAAATTTGATTGTGCAAAAAGGCGATGATGACGAGGAAGCTGAACATGGTCTTCTGAAAAATCCTTACAAAATTAATACGCAAAGCCTGACAGCATTTATGCTACAGAGTATCAAAGAATTAAAGCTGGAGAATGACGAATTAAAAAAGCGATTAAAGCGCCTTGAAGAGCAAGTTGGTGCGTAGTGTATGCTGATTTAAAAATTGAGGTGAAGAAAGAGTCACACAGATGTAGATATAAACTTTAGATAGACGACGAAGAAGCCTTGTTGTAGTATGTTGTTTTTTTTGCCAATAAATTTCTAATAATAATAATTAATAATTTCAATAAAAATTATTTTTTTTTTTTTTCATTTTTTTTTCATCATTTTTACGCTAGCCACTACTACGAGGATTTGGCTGCTTTTTTTCATCATCATAGTAGTCTATTAACTATTCGAATTCCTAATTAATAAATTGCCGTCTACTCACTAGGCTACCACCACTGGTAGAAATCCCTGACGAATCAGATGGATTACTTCAGACATCGAAAATATTACTACGAAGTATGATACTCTCACTTGCACCTATTTCTTCCCCTATCCCGACGATGCAAACATGCAAACAACAAATACAATCTAAATCATCCGACACACAAATAAATAATCAATCGAAAATCACCGTCCATCCATTCTCTTTATTACTCTGTAGTAGTTTATTATTATTAATAAAAAATTACTCTCTATTACTATTATTGGCTAATTTATTGGTCCTCCATTTTTAGTTACAATGGTAAAATAATAAAGAAAAAATATAATAATAATAATAATAATAAAATATAAATAATATGATGATGGTCACGAATTATTTGTTATTGTCTAACACTTCATGTGGTACTATCATTGCATTATTATGATGAGAGTGGTGTGGGTGGTGGATAGATAGATCATTCTCTCCCTTGAATCATCGTTACCGCCACCCGCGCACAACACACAAAGGTCCATAGTGGTTACGCATTTTGCCACTTTAACTGGATTTCGATACGCGAAGAAGAAGATGAAGCTATCGTATTATATAGCCCTTGCTCTAGCGTGTCTTCTTGTTGCATCGACAGTCGACTGTGTCAATAGTTTTAGCACCGCCAATAAGAAAAGCGTCAAAAAGGGTGTGTCTTCGAAAAAGAGGGCTGCAAAGAGGAAATCACGAACCAATGCAAAAAAGCAGGTGCAAGAAACCAGTACAAAAACTAATTCTGTTAATGAGGATCATATCTGTGCTGATGGCGACCACACATGCCAAGCAAATGGTGATCAAAAAATCGAGGCGGAACGGGGAGCCCCTAAAAACGGTCGCACCACGGATTTTCAAATACAGCACTCGGTTAGTCCATTTTCTCCCTTCGTAAATCGTGGTAGCATCGATGTGGAAATTTCAAAATTAAGCAAAAAAATTATTACGCGGGTGAAAAGTAGAGATGAGTTAAGCGTGGAGGAGACACAAAATATTGTAGAACAAGCTCTGAACGGCGGATTTTACCGCATCCGTATGCAAGCTAAAGCTGGTGACGATGAGGCCGGTTATGTTACAGCCTCCATACCAGCCTGTGCACTAGTTATCGGCGGTTTTAGGGAGCAGTTGTATCTTCATTTAGATTTCGATGGAAATTTACTTGGCATCGAGTATCGAACGCCATTGACTAAGGCTTACACATGTAACGCAAAGCAACTCCGCAGGAAATTGTCGAAGTTGGATGATGATACAATTAAGTTGTCCACAAGTGCCACATCGGCAATGCCGAGAAAGGCCCATCAAGTTCCAGTGGTATTGAAAGGTCCACCTGCTCCTCCTCCGCCTGGCTTAGAACATTTGATGAAGAAAGATCCAAATACTAAAGACGGGACGGAAAATCAAAGCTTTTTGCGAAGATATTGGTACATAATTCTACCAATCGTTTTACTAACTCTCGCCGGTGGTGGGAAATAACGCAAAGGTTTTCTGCCCACAATGAAGATATAAGAAAGTTTTCCCCGCGATTGTATCGTAAGTATTTAAAGTATGTACACAAGTAGGGTAATGTTGTGCAAAAAAGAAGGAAAAAGAAGAGGAATTACTCTATTTTAATATATTAAAATACAATTTTTTTTTCACATTCTTTATAATTACATCTTTACATATATTACACACCGATTAATGGTGACGTATCAATCCAGTATCTTACCGTTTCTTCCAAAGACTGGTTATACACGGGAACTTGTCGTAGGATGCGGTCGTATCAAAAACTCCTTTTTCTACAAAAATCAAATCAAAATAAGGAGAGAAGGCCTTTATAAGTTCGTATTTACTTACTACCGATGGCCCAATTCGTTTTTCTTCACCCGCTATCGCATCGCCCGCATCGCCACAAATTACCATACAATATCCACCGACAACTAATAGATTTGCAAATGCTCGCACTAATCTGCATTCCCCTAAATTTCGCAATGCATGAAAAACTTGAATATCGAATAAGAAGTCAAAACTATTTTTCAATTTTGCCATGCTCGATTCATCGAATAAATTGCCTAAGTAAAATTCAATATTTGATGGAATTCTTCCAGTAATCCTTGTTGCTTGCGTGCCTGCATCCTCTACGCAAAATGCATGGTACAAGTTCAGGCGTGCTCTTGTTAAAGCATATTTACTTATATCTACGCCCACAGCAGCCGAAAAGTGTTTGGACAACAGTCGCGTATTATATCCACTGCCACAGCCTACGTCGACTGCCCGCCTCATCTTCAAGAACTTTGTCTCATAAAGTTGATGTTCTAAAAAGGCCTGCAGTCGACTAGCCGGTTGTCCATTTTCCCATGGCAAAAGGCCCTCAGTTTTCGCAAAATATCCGTCCCATTTTGTACTGAAATTTAAGTTGTGACCTTCTATATTATCATTCCTCTGCGTCGCTTTAAAACCAACCCAGTCAATCATCTTAATTGGTTTGAAGTTCAGCTTCTTGAATAAATTTTCTGATTTTGTATTGTTAACAACAATGTAATCAAACGGCTCGCAGTAATTCAGTTTCGATTCGGATCGATAGTAGAACAATTGTCGCATGACGGTGACTGCGTAACCCCTCCGCCTATACGGCTCTAAAGTATAAAGCATACCACTAGAACCATCGGGATACGTCACAGCCCAAGATACAAGCTTATCGTTGAAATATAAACCAACAGTAGGATTGCCACTCTCAATAATACTCATGACTTTTTCCAAAGATTCATCAGACTTATATTTCCAAGTAGAATTTACAAGTTCTGCGTCCAGTTTAGAACTTAGAGGTCGAAGTTGTAGTTCGTCACTTTTGAGAAGTGGAATTTGATTTTCAAAAGACTCGCATTTAGTCTTGTCTATTACCCATAAATTACACTTTTCTTGATATATCATTTCATATCCATTATTAATCATGAATTCTTTGATGTAAGGCACGAGTGTGTGTGGAAGGGCTGGGAAGCGTGCGTTCACGACAGAATGCTTTGAGAAATACTTATCTTTTGCTGCGGTGAGTGCTCGCTGCAATAAAATGTACAACACGTTAATATTTGAACGAGAATCATCTGAATCTGTAAAGACATTAGCAGTCAAAGATATCTCTTCTCTTAATTTTGAAATGGTGCCACCACCGACAGATTTCAACTCAGCATAAGACTGTAGAAGAACTCGCGGGTCCTTCGTTGAGTCTACAAATAGGTTGTCTGCCCTATTTTTCTCTTCGCAAAAAGAAATAAAGTCTTGAACTGGTTTGTATACAGGAAAAGAAAACGGAGTCCATTTTTCGACGAAGCCTTTAACAGCTTGTAGACTGGCAGCGTCATGTTTCGCTTTTGCTAGGTCGCCCATGCTGCATCGCCTCATGCAGGCTGAAGGTGTAGAATTTTAAAAGTGTTAGCGCGCCGTACGGCCAGCAAGCCAAGGATGATTGGAAAGTAAAAAGATGCAGTAGTGGTGGTAAGAAGAATCTCTGTGTGTTTATGTTGTTGTTGAATTTATTATTTCATTAATTAATTAATTATTATTTATTATTATTAGTGTGATTTATTATAATAGCACTACTACTATAGTAGTAACACTACAACAACATCATCGTCGTCATATTATCATCATCTACATCATCACTCTAACTCCTCACACATCATCAACCACCACATTAACATACACACTGCCAAGACGTCATTTATATTCATATCTACCACCGACGCGCGCATTTTTGATTAAAAACAAAAAGGTTTTTCGAATCAACGAATGTCAAGTGTGAAAGAAGGCACTCCCCTTTATACAGCTCTTTTAAAATTATGTTCATTTGGTTCCCATGAGGCACACGAACACTTAGAAGTTGCATGTCAAAACACTGGAAACGGAATTTTCGCTAAACAAAACATCGGTGCGGGTGAAAGGCTTTTTGTATTTCCATTTTCAGAAGCCATAAAGCCACATGGAAAAATTATGGAATTCGTTCAGAAAGGAATGTGTTCGCCTATAATAGGTCTTGTCTTGACGGCAATGCACGAACTTTTCGTACAAAAAGATAAAGCACCGTACTGGAAATACTTGCTATCTTTAACCCCACCGAACATTGGTCACTGTTGGAATGAAGAAGAAAAAATGTTTTTACAAGGAACATCGCTAATGGTGAATAAATCCACTGTGGGATTGTTGAACTTAGAGTACATATATGGCAATGATGTGGTTAAACTTCTACAGGAGCTGGGAACACAACTATTCCCCAAAGATGCCATATCAAAGGACAATTTTTTTACAGCATTTGCCTGGGTCCTGTCCCGTGCAACACAGGAGATTTCTTGTAGTGATACCTCAAAGTCAAATGATTTTGAGCTCGAAAATAATGTCGGGGCTGTTCGTATTGATCATTTTGGTAATAATAAAAAGACTTCTTGGCCATCCACCTGTGCCTTGATTCCTATCTTTGATTTAATTAATCACACGTCGGATTTACAGTTACGAAATGCAATATTAGTCAACAAGCTTAGAGAAAACAATTCTTTTGAAGTATACGCACAGAGCGAAATAAAAAAAGGAGAAGAAGTTTTGCTTTCATATGGTGAGCATAGTAGTGCACATTTAATTCGACAGTATGGATTCTATGAAAAAAACGTATACACAAAAGTTGTGGTTACAAAAATGGAGGTAATTGAAAGTATCAAGCAATCATATTGCAACGCTTTCTCAGACTCAGAACGGTCTGAGATGTACGACATTATTGCAGATCGACTTCAAGCTTTGCAAAAACTGGAGCGCTTTCAGAATTTTGTTTTAGGGCATGAAAGAGGTATTGCAACCAAAAAGTACAATGCTCCTTTGAAAAGTTGCACGTGGGAATGGCTACCACCTATTGATTTGCTAACTTTTATACAAGTCATCATTATGGAAGACGAGGAGTTCTCAGCCTGGGAAGACTCGGGTTGTATAGAAATAGGACTGGAATTCCTAGATGGGGATACAGCTAACATTTTATTTTTAGCGCTTCTAAAACTATTTGAAATATGCTCAGAGCGATATTTCTTTGAAGCTTCTGCTAAAGAAAGCGAAGATGGCACAAAAAGCAGAAAAGATGATATTGCTTCAATGGCGAAGAGCCTAATTGATGAAGAAAAAGAATTTTTGAAATTTGCGGGGAAAAACGTATTGTTGATGCTTAAGAACTTCAAACCCATTGATAGTGATAGAGAAGATGGCGATTCCGATCAAGAGAGGGTTGAACAGGGAGCTTTATCCAACCCTAGCAAAAGACAAAAGCGAGAATAGAAACAAAATTGAGCTCCATCGATCTTGCAATAATGTAGTTTTTTTCAATTGTAGTATTATTATTAATATTTTTTCATTATCATACTCATTATCATCATGCATAATTATAATAATAGACTATCTACTTACTATCATCCATCATATTATTTACTGTACTTCTTCTTATTATTATTATTATTTTTTTACCTATTACATACATTTACATTATACATAAAAAAATAATAATACATTAATTTATCATTATTATTATCATCGTATATCATCCATCATCATCATACTCTACTACTACTGTGCTGAACAACATAATAAAAATGGAGGATGATGATGATGTAGTAGTACACTACATTTTTCATTCGGCCATATGAGCAGGATCAGTATTGTCTTGACGTTCACCCCATTTCAACAGAGACAATTCCATTCGTGCCTTTAAGACATATCAGTATTCATGGGCCAGTCTGCAGCGAAGCAGCAACCTGAAAGACAATACAGTTGGCTCGGGCTGCACCAGGCCGAGGAATGTACAGAAGAAGAGTTGCTGATACGGTACGGGCGAGCAGTAAACTCTTCAAGAGAAGCGCCATTGTTTGAAGATGAACCAACGATGTGTAGATGCTGTCCAAAATGTGATCATATTTTCTTGCCAAATTTTACATCCGGTATAGCTGCTTTCAAACTATCGAAATTGATAACTCTCTTGGAAAAGGCTCAAACTGACGAGGACAAACATGAAGTTGTTATGTGTGCCTTCGAAACGTGGAATAGCACAAACAAAACAAATGTATCTTTCAAATTTTTCAACGAGAGTCTCAACAAGGCTTATATGAACAGCCAAAATAGAGGGAAAATTGTACGGTGTGAATGTCGCAGGTCGGAACCACTTGCATCAAAATGCCAAACAATTAAGAGTGGTTTAGTATATGATGAAAGGATGGTTGCGCATGAAGATATTCCAGGGTGCGAAATAGGGGAACGGATCATTAGCATATATAAACGGCTGCAAAGAGAAGGCCTTGTTTCGAAATGTGTTAACGTGGCAGCAAGAGAAGCAACGACAGCAGAGCTTTTGCGGGTCCATACGATAAAGCATATCAATGCAATTGATAGACTAGAAAGTATGACAGATGATGAAATTCAAGCGTTTGAATCAAAATTAAACTCAATTAAATTAAATCAACAAACGCCGTTGGCTGCACGATTAGCGGCAGGTGGGCTCATTGATTTGTGCTTGAAGGTGTCCGTTACAAACGAGTTAGATAATGGTTTTGCTATTATAAGACCACCCGGTCACCATTGTGAATCATGCTTGCCATTTGGGTTTTGCTTGTATTCCAATGTTGCTATTGCAATCAGAGCAATACACGAAAGGAAAGCTGATACAAAAATCATGGTTGTCGACTGGGATGTTCACCATGGTAATTCCACACAGCATCAATTTTGGCATGATGAGCGCGTATTGTATTTTTCATTGCATCGATATGACAATGCCCATATGTTTCCGGGGGCTGCATGTGCTGATCTAGATCGCATCGGTGCAGAAAATGCTGCAGGCTACAATTGCAATATACCCTTCAGTGGCTACGCTGATACTGTTGGTGACAAAGAGTATATGTACGCGTGGGAGCAGGTTTTAATCCCTTTGGCAAAAAGTTTTCAACCAAATTTAATAATTGTTAGTTGTGGTTTCGATTCTGCTCGTGGTGATCCACTTGGTGGGTTCGACTTGACCCCAACATGCTATGGACATATGACAAGAATACTTCAAAATTTGGTAGAAGGGGGTAAAGTTGTTTTAGCCCTTGAGGGCGGATATAATTTGAATTCAATATCTGCATCTGGAGCAGCATGTGTAAGGGCTCTACTCGGTGAACAGTTATCTGCATTGGAGATGGAAGGAACAGTTGATGGTGCATCAGTTCGGATAATTGATGATTGCCGGCATATTCATGAACATTACTTATTAAAGGACGATGGTAACAACACTACTAAAGAATCTGTAGGCAGTAACGTGGTCCAAAAATTTTCCCAAGAAACTGGTTCTGGCACTGATGAGCAGCTTTGCGCTGAGTTGGCGGCCGTTTCTACTGGCAATTCGAACAAAGCGCCACTACCCATAGATGATGATGGTGGATTAAATATGTTAGGTTATCAAATTCAGCCATTAAGAAAATGCAAGCACACTGATTCCGCAAATGATAACCCACAAGTCGAGTTACGTTTAAATGATTTACTAAAATGTTCTGTCGAAAACTGCGAATTTGGTACTATGGAAGGTGATGATTTGCTGAAGAACGATAATCACTTGACAAATATGTGGATATGCGTGACTTGCTTGAAAACATTTTGTGGTCGCAGCTTAAATGCACATGGCATCAAACATGCCCAAGATACAGGACATTTTGTTCTTCTAGGTTATGATGATTTATCGTGTTGGTGCTATGGAGCTAGTGATGGATGTCCCGGTGGATGCGATAATTACGTTGATCCATTTGCTATTGAAAAACTAAGGCCAGTATTCAATTCGTTGCATCATGCAAAATTTGGAGTGAATGCCAGTTTTCCAAAAAGTACACGTTGCAAAAGCAATGGGCAAGCCGGTGATGAAACTATTGATAACATGGCCCTCGAGTTTTCTTTGACATTAGAAATTGTTAATGATGATCAGACAACTGATGGTGTCATCGAAAGCAAAAAGTAATATTCACTCTCTGCTGTATCGTGGTGATAATCCCATGACAATTACTTTTGAATTTCAAATGAACGTCAGAATCACTTCGCCATCTCTGTATAGCAAAGTCCGAAAAGTTAGAAATTTATCCATATTTTGGCAGATGATACAATGTCATTATATATTGTAAAATAATTATTGATTAAGTTAAAGAAATTTTTTTATGTACAAACATTGATTCATGTAAAATATATTACAGTAAAAAGCAATGTGTAGATTCTTTGGGTTCATTCGATAGTGTAGGTGGTCACTTTAGTAAACGTAAAATCATTTTAAGTCATCAGTTTTATATTAAGTTATAAGTTTTATAAACGTAGAATATATAGGTTTATTTGATAGATCAGCTGTGAGTCTTAGAGTAACCTTTAAAATTATTTTAAATTACACCGTTACGATTGTTATATAGTAGGTATATTATTAGATATTTAAGTCTGACAAACATGTAAAATACTTTTGCAAAGTACTCTGCAGTTCAAGGAAAAGCAATGAAATGCTTTACAATCGTATTACAGTTCATCTTTTTATCCGTAATTGCGGTTGGTTTTGTGACCAAGGACCTTTACCATAGACTATCAACAAAAATCTAAACCGTATATAGTTTCGCGATACCTACTTCGCTGAAGACGAGGATGAAACTGCCTCTCTGTATTTCTTCAATAATACCTTCTTGTATTCAACTTGGTCTTCCCATATTTGTGCTGCGTAGCCATTTAATGGGCTGTCGTTGTTTGGTTCTCCCAGAAGGCTTCGAAGAGACACCAATATAGTGCTTACGCTATATGCAGCAGACCACTTTTCCTTCAATATGTCAAGGCAAATATTGCCGTACTGGTCTACGTTGGGATGAAAACAAGGTGTGGTAAATTTAATTGTCGGTGCCGAGTATGGATAATCAGCTGGAAATTTTAAGGATAACTTATATGTTAAGCCTTCATATACTGTACCGTTTGCGCCTACAATAGTACCAACCCATTCAAAAAGATTATCACCCTGTGGAAAAGCTGTTGCGTCCTTGTCACCAGACATCATTAGTTGCATAAGCTCACTTTGCAAACGCTTAGTGACACTGGCAATGCCCTTGCCGGCATGCATATCGCTGCCCGTGGAGCTTGACGTGGCTACTTGCATTTTATGTACTGTTTATGATATTATTTGGCTTGTTTTACAAAAGTTAATGTTTGAATACGTACTGGTCGCTGCAATCTTCGCGCCTGGGTTGACGCTGAGATTGCGCGTAGTTTTAAGTTGCACTAAGCTGGACAACAATACACACAAGAAGAAAGAAGAAGACGGACGAGAAGATAAATGGTATTATTATTATTATTTATAACGAAGGATAAAGACAAAAGATACAGAAGTAGTGAAGTAGTTTTATTATATATTAAAAAAAGTTTTTTAATATAATAGTAGCAAAAAAATAACACAACAGACTATGGGGTGCATGCTCCCTCTGAAATAGAATGCAATAGCATTTGGAAGAAAATGAGAAGAGTGTGGTGAAGTGTTTTGCAACAAATCGCAAAATAATAAAATAAAATGAAGTGACGCACAACGACAATAATAATCACAAGGAACGTGCAACTAAAAGAACCAATTTGCCTGCTGTAGCTGCATGCACAAAGACACAACAACAAAAAAAAATGAAAATCTTCTTTCTTAGTTAGTTCGAAATTGTTGACAATGAAAAACAATATGAAACTTTTTCATTTGTTGCCAGCTCGCACTACTACATAGCAAGTAAGTAGCACCAACTTTCAGGATGGATCGATGAAACGCGCGAGTTGCCGATAATACTACACAGAGCGGAAGAAAGAGTTGACAACATTACGCTGCAGACAAATAGGTACGTAGACCATGATAAATCCTATCAAACGACGACTACAAGTAACAACACGGTCTCGAGTACTCTTACCCAATAGACAGAACATTAGCTTGATAGGGTTGGCATGGTCCTGTAACGTTTACATCCTTTGCTTGCTTCTTGCCAACGATAAAACTAATATATGATATGCAAGTCCAACAAGGAGTGTCTTAGATGTTGTACTAATGTAATATCTATCATAGACTAGTGTGTGCAGCAAATAGCTCTAGTACATAATTGCTAGCAAACTATGTTACATGTTTTATTCGCCACTATTTCAATTATCTTTCAGTTTAAATGTCATCCAAATGTTAACTATGCTAGTGATAATATCTCTTTGGCTCTTGAAGTATATTACTATACTAGTGCTAGCGTTTGGGACGCTATCGTGCAAACATCCCATGCTCACTTGTTACTTGCTACATTACAATTTTTAATAGAAAGTTTTATCTTCCGACTCAAGTTCCTCCTACATACAGTATTATTATTAAATGCGATAGCCATACTGTATTACTTTATGACAATGTTGTGATTATCATTAAAAATAATTTAATACACCAACAAGAAGAATATTTATAGTATTCTAATAGGCTATTTTTATCTATCATATTTATTATTTGAAATTAGTATTCATAATTATGATACATAATATTATAATACTGTACTAAATAAATAGACCAATTGCTTGCTAGCTGGCTACGAGGCGCAAACGAGAATAAAAAAAAATAAAAAAAGAAGAAGATGATGATGATGAAAATGTCTATTAATTATTATTATTATTATTATTATGAAAAAATGAAATGGTAACGGCAAGGAGTCCAACAATATCATTGTCCCGCGAAGGAAGATTATGCGCACGGAAAAAGTAGCGATTCTATAGTTTTTGCAAACGACTTTTTTTAATTTAGTCGAATGCTTTCTTAGCGTCTCGGACTGTCAGAGTCATGGCGGCAGTTCAAGCGCATGACCTTCGAACAATATTTAGTTTCGCTAGACACAATAGAAAAGCAGAGTTAGAAGCATTTCTTGACGCCCATACAGACACCTTTAATATTGATGATCCTGACAATCATGGTAATTCTATCTTGTGCGTTGCGTGTCAAAATGGACACAAGCGCATCGCCAAAGTAGCCTTAAGACGGGAGTGCAACATCAATTTTCAGAACAAGCGTGGCAATACACCGCTACATTTTTGCTACCAATATGGTTTTTTAGCCCTGGCTGAGTATTTGCAGTCCAAGGGCGCTGATCCAGAAATTTTGAACTTTCGTGGTTTAAGTTGCTATGAAGGATTAGGAATTGATTGGGATCGATATGGTACAGGTCAAGGAGAAGAAAAAGTCGACTTCGACGATTCGCAAGCAGCTGGTGGAGATTATGAAACGGACTATTACGGAGACTACGGAAACAATCTGTCGACGGAAGGTGACACAACTGCTGAAGATCAAGCTGAAGGCAGTGAAGGCGTGACTTCGGAAGAGTTAGACCAAAATCAAGGATATGGTGAAGAATCATATGAGGAAGGCTATTATGATGAAAATGGTAATTGGGTATACTATGAGGGGTACGGAGATCAAGGCTACGAGGAAGGTTATTATGACGAAAATGGGCAATGGGTTTACTATGATCAACATGGAACTTCTGAAGATCCGAGCGCAACACAATTCGACACCCAAGCACCTTTAGATAAGGTCGTTGAAGAGGAGGAAGAAGAAGTCGAGCAAGAAGAGTCAAAGTTGCCGCCCATTCCAAGCGCCAGAAAAACCGAAGTAATTCCAACTAAGAAGGAAGAATCGCCTATACCTACGCCTCGAGTTGCACAAACCCTTCCCGAGCCTCCGCTTAACGTCTTGGATAAAGAGGAACAAAAATGTACAGAGTCCGAAAATATCGATGTTGAGAGCAGTGGGTTCGATGATACCCGGCCCACTGAACTTCCAAATATATTTGATGCAGTTAAATCTGACGACGTCGATGGGATCAAAAATATTGTTGCATATGGTGAAAAGATTATGCCAAAAGAACTACAAATAGCCATGCACTGGGCAGTCTTAAGAGATTGTTCTGGTATTGCTTCGGCCTTGCGTCCAATGCTAAGTGAGCAGGACGCAACTGGTGGGACTGCAATGACCATTAAAGCCATACAATGGCTTGGCACAAATTTTTCAGAAGAGCATAGAGAGTACCTATTGTATGATGCATGTACATCTGAGGATATAGAGCTAGTAAAGGAACTTATTGGTAGTGTAAGCGAAAATGTGATTAACGAAGCTATCCTTATATGCGCAAAACATGGTTACTTCGACCTGGTAAAATTGCTTATGCCCGAAGCAAGTATAGCTGGTTGTCTGCGAGCGATCGTAGCCAGCGCTGATGGAAAACAGACTAAAATTTTGCGTATGCTGCACGCCAATGTGCAAGAATATTTTGAACAAAATTATAACTCCCGCGAGAGTTTGTTTAGCGAACATAAAGATATAGAGCAGTCACTTCATCGAGCTTTGAAAGATGCTGACGAGTCCAATTTGCCAGAAATTGCCAGCTTGCTCATGGCTTTCACTTCTGGCGGCTCCGTGTACAGAGGCAATAAAGGAAAAAATAAGAAAAGCAAGATCATTGGGCCCTCCGCCTTGAGAATTTTAGACGTAGCCCGGACCGGTGATGCCAAAGCGATGGCAGAATGTTGCCGAAATGCTTCACAGCAAAATATTGTAGCAGCCTTGCACACAGCTTGCTTAGATGGGAACGCTACTCCTACGCGGACAATATTGCCGCACGTCAATGAAGTGGCTAAGCGACAAGCATTTATGGCTGCTAGTGCCAAAGGTCATGATACTGTCATGCAAGTTTTGCTGCCGTCTTTAGACAAAGAAAGTTTAGCCCGGATGTTTTTAGCAGCGGGGGCAAATGGACGAATACGTACCATCGAATTAATGATTTTGGGGGGTGTAGCAAAAATTACTGAAAGTCAGCGAGGTCGAGCGCTATTGTCAGCGGCAGCTAGTGGCCATGTAGCAGCTGTTAGTATGATATTACCCGTTGTTCAAGATCAGCGAACACGAGCCAGAGCTCTTGTTTCTGCTGCTGCTCGTGGTAAAGTCCAGGTTGTCAGGGCAATGCAACACAATGTAACTAAAGAAGGTCTCTTAGACCCTAGCGTAATTGGACCTTTACACATGCCATTTTTGAAGGATGCGTCAAAAGATCATCAGGAGATAATGCAGCTGCTGATAAGATATGCGAATAAAAAAGCGGGGTATTCTAGGAGCAGATACACCTACAATGATATATATAGAAACAGTAGCTCTTCACCAACTGCCAATGACAGTAAAGGTGCGACATCAGAAGGCCATATGTCCGCTGTGAATATGTTGAGAAGGCTTGCAGACCAACGAGGTGACGAATACGAAGAAAAAATAGAAGACGATGTAGGTGAAACTAGCGCTAGACAGCGACCAGCCAATTTTACCCCTGCACCTACTTTGAATATCCGTATGGCAAAATCAGATCGTGGGCACATCAGCTCTGCAAGGTTGATGTCTGGGCGTGACAATTTCGGGAACATATCCAGCAAGTTTGGACAGAAGACAAATGCAGATGGAAGTAGTCGTAAGTCAAATCGACATTCTGGAAATTTTGCTCTCATAAGTGCTAGTGCTCGTCCATCTGGCCATGCCTCTTCTAAAGTCTCTAGAGATCAGCGTACCCATGCCTATAGAAATTTGATGAAACATGAACATCAGCGAACCGGTCCCAATTGGGATGGGACAGCGCACCATGGCCACAGCAGATTTCGCTGGAAAAAGGGGCCATTAATTGGCAGAGGTCGCTTTGGTGCTGTTTACTTGGCAATGAATATAGAAAACGGTGAACTACTTGCGGTGAAGCAAGTGCCAATCGAATCGCAAACTGACAAGCGTATGCTGCAAAGAGAAATATCCTTGATGCGCAGTATGAGTGTGCGAAGCGATAACGTTGTGTTTTGTGTCGCTGCAGAACTTTTTGGTGATGAGTTCAGTATATTCATGGAATACATTCCTGGAGGAAGTATCAAAACTCTGATGAAGGAGTTTGGGCCATTGCGAGAGAGCGTGGTTCAAGCATATACAAAGCAGATTCTGGATGGCCTTAAAGTATTGCATAATTCCGGAGTAGCGCATCGAGATATTAAGGCTGACAACTTACTTTTAACGGATAAAGGAATCATAAAATTAGCTGATTTTGGATCTGCCAAGCGCATTTCAACTGCAACTATGGCAAATGCCAAAGCAGCTATGGCCTTGCGGGGAAGCCCGCTATGGATGGCACCTGAAGTAATTCGACAGGAAATTCCGTTGCCAGATAAGGACCCGGAGGGAAATATAAATGGTTGGAAAAGTGCTGATATTTGGAGTCTTGGCTGTACAATAATTGAAATGCTAACTGGGAAGCCGCCTTTTGACTACTTTTCAAATCCAACCGCAGCCATGTATCACATTGCATCGTGCAAGGAACCACCTGAATTTCCGTCAAATATGCATGAGGATGGAATAGACTTACTGAGAAGATGCTTTGCCATTAAGTCCAATAACAGGCCAAGTATATCGGAACTGATGCTGCATCCTTACCCTGTTTATGACGACATACTGGAGGATTGAAGTGCATTATAATTTTGTTCAAGAAAAACTATGCCACTCTACCTAGTGTTCCCCTATTTACCTTAGATAGGAGAGTAGTTGTTTCAATATTTTTATAAATGTTTTTTTTTTAGCTTTCTCCATAGACTAATAATATTTCTTTTTATTTATTTTGTACTGACGACTACACCGCTAATCTACTGGATTACCAACTTATCTCGTCTTTCAGAAAGGCTTTTTTTTTGGTACTGTATCTCAAAACAACATTGTGTGTGTATCATAATTGGATTTGTACTAAAAAAACTTCCGTTGTTTTAAAGTGTTGCTCTAGTGCTAATAGTGCTATCATTAACAAGAGCACACAAAAATTTCAACTTAGTAGTAGCGCTAGTAGTAGTAGTATTTTATTTATTAAAAAAATACAATAGTCTACACACAATATAATAATATTATTTTATATTAAAATAATAATATATTATATACTTTTTCTTAAGATGTTTTTTAACGACACGGGCCCACATCAACTCCTCATGCATGAGGTCCACTCGCAATTTAATTTCTCATCGTCAGGTGCCAGGGTAATATTTTGTCTTGCAGCTTCATTTAAATTAACTTGGGCACAGTTGTTGGCTTTTCCGATAAAGTAAAAGATACACCCAAAGAAATGTGCAAAGTACAAAAATACCACCAGTAATTTCGATATTCTTGCAACGTTTTGGTATTCCATGGACAATTTAACTAACTTACTGAGCAATCTGCCGATCCTTGCTAAACGCAGGAGCTTCAACAAGGCTGTCAGAGACAAGATATATCGTACAGCATCGTCCGAGCTAACTCCATCCATTAGTCCATACGGGATACCAATAGCAGCGATATCGATTAGCAACCATCCCCTCATGTAACGTATTGCTACTTGTGTTTGGTCGAGGACCAAAACTTTATCAGCGCCATCCCGAACATAAAATCCGGTCCGAAAACTGACGAATAAATCCAAGATGAAGGCTGTATCAGCAATGTGATCTATAATCTCCAAGGCATGGAAGTACTTGTCCCCGAATGCAACTATCATTGGAACGAATATTGCATTATATACAATGAACAACATCAACAATGCATCCCATCTTAAGCGCCACTTGTGATCTGGATCGATCATGTTGAATGGATGGCATTTCGTTTTTTCTTGTAATTTTTCTCCCTCTTCACCAATCTCCTGCCTTTCTCCTAATGGTGTTGCAGGTTCGGAGATCTCGCTGGTCTTCTTTTTCGGTGATGGTGCTACTTTGTTTGCCACCATTGGGTGCCACGTGTTTCGCTGTGATAAAACGTGCTTGAGACTTTTTTACACCTACTTTCGTGTTGTCAGTGCGTACACTGCGTTGGGAGTGGTTCAGTAGTAAGTAGTCCACGTGTACGAATGATGCAAGGGCATCATCACATATGCATGCATGCGTTATGTATATATGCTGTATGCTTCTTCTATTCTAATTATGATAAGTGCATCATGGTTTGGCACTGGAAATTTACGCCGTGTTTACAACGCAGCAGAAACACATTGTGATACATACTACTAAATGCATAATAATAATCTTCCATTTGGTTGATGGTCATGAAAAATGCGCTACATTACATAGCAGTAGTACACGCACAGTAGTGTAGAAAAAGGAGTAACAATCGTGTTGGAGTTATTTGGATAGTCTTGTCGCTTCTAATTACACCATTATATCGTTAATGAACATATTGTTTGTGCGATAGAAAGAACGAGACGGAACAAGGCCGTGTGACCAGTGAACACAAATAAAAAAACGGTGGAAAACGTCCATGAGGGACTCTATGGGTATTCCTACTTGAACATTGTTGCTCTTCTCCTTCGATATCAAAGTAAAACGGCCGGGAGAAGTCCACATGATGAAGTGGAAGTTGGGGGCCGAAAATGTTAAAGCTTTTCTTGTGTAATTTTAATAAGAATAGAAAGTGTATTATTTTCAGTGCGTGATATAATTGAAAAATAATGACCGCGCAATGTTTTCTTATTAAATATTTAAAAATGTATTACTGTTCAATTTCTTACTGCACTGACCGTTCGTACTTTTCCAATTGTTCCATCATATCAGCACACAATGAGTTCAATTCTGCGTTTTTCTGATTTAATGTGG
>LT658650.1:0-18061 GCA_900128575.1 Stramenopiles sp. TOSAG41-1
GGTTCGTTCGATAGATCAGCTGTGAGTCTTAGTAACCTTAAAATTATTTTAATTTACTTTCATAAGTTATATTATATTAAAAGAGGGGCGATTCTAAAAAGATCCATTTAACAGCATATACTCATAATAAAGTACCTTCTGTTTTTGTCCGACTTAGCTTTGATTTGTTGCAATTCATGGTGAGTCCTGGTCTTGTGTAAGTATCTATGGGCCGATAGTAATTCAAAAATCTGAAAACAACGTTTCCAAAATATGCACCTGGGTCAATTTTACGGCCAAGCAATTCCTCAAGCACCTCTTTAATAACATGGTATGTAACAACAATAAATCGAGCGACCTTAAAATCTTTGAAGTATTTTCTTAGCACACTGTATGCAATAACATACGCAAACACCCGTTCAATCGAGCCAGTTGGTGCGCACCACTCCGCTTTCGTACTTCCCATGCTTCGACCATTTCGCTCCAAGTAGCGAAAGACTGACCCGCCAATCCCAGAGGATATGCCGACAACATATGGCGCCATCGCATTTATAGGGTGCAGCTTAAGTCCCTTTTCGAATGAACTACAAATTGTTGTGGAAGCATCAATCGCTTCGACTGCCCGCATAATAATGCGAAGGAAAGACCCCTTTGACTTGTAAATGGAAAATATAGGATCACCTGGAACATGAGTGCTAAGAAAAAAGGTTAAAAGCCAATACTTGGACACAGTTGGATGCGAAATTAATGTCGGCGCCAAACCCAAACATAGATCACGAAATACGGTGCCACCATACGTGTGACAAAAGTAGCTTCCTATCACCTTTTGTGTATATGGTATATCCTTCCACTCCTTTTCCGAAAAACTATTTCGATATGAACACACAGCCCACATCGTATGTGGAACTTGAATGCTCGCTGGATATCCTGGGTCCAATATCATTCCATCTTTGATGTACCTTGCTATAAATGCCATTAGAACGCCCGAGTATGGGTAATTCGCGAGCGCAAATCAAAACGCCTAAATGAGCACCAGTTCGAACAATTCGCTGAAGAACTAGAACTGTCCTCCAAAAAAAAGCAACACAAAAAGTTTGTGTGTGTTCGTTGTTTGTTGTTGGGCCTGAAGAAGAAAACAGTGAAAGAAGAAGAAGGAGAGGGAGGAGGAGGAGGGAGGAGGAAAAATAATAATAATACCAAGCAAGTAAGAAGAAGAAGAAGAGAAGAAAAAAAAATGAAGAAAAAAAAAAATAATTACACTGTTGTTGGTAGTAGTATTACCAACAATATAATTTCAAAAATAATAAATAATAATAAAATATATTAATATAATTATTAGCGAAGAGAATTAGAATGCCTAATAAAATTTGAAATAAAATATAAATAATTACTCCACTTATATTATACGAGCGTACTGCATGTATACTCCTCGTACTTATACCATAATCATCAATTCAACGCGGAAAAATGATGGACGAAGAAAACTGCGATTTCTGCTTCTAGTTCAAGATGGAATCAGTTTGTTGCTTCAATTTCTGCCTTAACAAAAATGCTCTTTCGCCGATTGTATGAGAAAAACTATCAAAGGCGCTGCTCTCAAACCGAGTTGCTACAGCGCCCGCATCGTGTGAGTTCTTACTGATGCCATTCGAATCGAAGTCCTCGAGAGCACTTGCAGTGCTGTCCATCAAATTGACTGCATCTTGATCTTCTATTATTGGGATTGATATTTCGATGGAACCAGAGCGATGTAAACACACTGTTGTGGGCCCCTTAAATTTGTCGCCTTGGCCACCCATGCGCAAGCTTTTTTTCCACTGGCCTATTGAGCTACCTTTTCCACGCTTAACTATTTTGTTCGAAGATATTGGCGTCAAAACGGCAGGTTTGGTCTTCCTATTGGATCTTGTGATGCTATCGTCTTCTAAATCATACTTTTCATTCTGAAATGGCTTTGGCTCCGAACTTTTATGAATTTCACTGCTACTTCTTTGATTCACGCGATAAAGTTTCTTTTTGCCGCTACGTGGCTTTTTAGTCTTACCACTACTGTTGTGCTTCGATGCCACTACACGACGTCGAGTACCGTCGTTACTCCTTATGCCCGTACCCTGAACTTTTGCTGGGATAGATCTTCTACGAAGATTATGAGGTTGAGTCTTTTTCTTTGTAGACTTTTTTGGCTTTGATTTTTGGTCGGGGGAGACGCAGGCCATACCGTGACGTCTTAAGCTCGTAAGTGCCCGCTGGCTTGCTCTAGCTATAGCCATTTTCGTATCAGCGCGATGAAGTAGTGCTAAGTGATCCCTTATTCTTTGGGCAGCGGATACTGCATCTGAATTCACTAAATTACTATCAACAGTACTATTTTCTCTCCTGGTCTCTACAAACATCTTTTCATCGTGTTTACTATTTTTGTGTATGTTTTCCCGCAAAATTACAGGAGAATCGTGTGTGTTAACCAAAAAATCGCCGCTTTCTTCGTAAAGCTGTAGCTCAGAAAGAATCGCATTTCGTTCTTCAACCATGGCGTCATTTTCCTCGCAATTGCTGCTCTCCGAAGCATTTTCGCTTGAAGTTGAAGGAACAAATTTTGCAGTTGCTGCGCTCGAATTTTTGTATTCTGAGTTTAATTTCTCTCCATTCGAGTGCAACTTCATATTCATTTGATCTTCCTTTACATGCAATACTGGTCTTGTTACGTCATCAGCATCATCCTCAGACAAAAATGGTGGAGGCGGTGGTATATCTACTTCATGATGCTTTGCAATTGGACTAGACGATCTTGCGTTGTAAGTGCCTACAGTTTCTACTTCCATAACGTCATGTGTTCTGTCTTGCACTACATCCTTTTCGTAAGGTGGGGGGGGAGGTATTGTGTCCATATACTGATCCGTGGTTTCATCAAAATTCGTGCGATTAGTCTCTATTTCCGCTGGGGCAGGAAACGACCCGTGCTCCAGTTTAATCTTCATCGCCACCTCATTTTCTTCAGAACTAGTTGGCAACTTGCTTTCTGTATTGCGCACAATCTTCTTCGACTCGCGTGTGTTATCTTGAATGTTCTCATTCTTGGTCATACAAATAGGTGGTTTTGCTATCCACCAACTTTCGTCTGTATTTGTACCACTACAACTACGGCTAGTCTCGTCTACCGCAGTCGAAGCGTCGACCATATTTATCACAGAAACGCTTATGACTTCTTCTTTTTCTTCCAAATTGAACTCGTGCTCTGTGTTGGAAAAGGCGTCATTCATTTGAAGGTGGGTCGATGTGGAAATACTCTCAACATCTCCTTGCAAACGAATGTCTGTGTTTGACGACGCATCTTCATGCAACTTGATGTCGGTGTTTGATGATGCATCAATCTTCTCTTCTCTACTTGCCTGTACTGGGCCAACGTCGCTGCCAGCACTTGTTTTCAGCTTTTCTTCTGCACTTTTACGATTTTCAATCTCCAGTCGAAGAGCGTCTTCCGCTGCCAACATACGCTCTCTCAAAACCAAAACGTCGTCGTTAAAATCATAATTAAAACTAGAATTTTCAGAATTGCTGGTAATGCTATTATCTAGTGCGTCAGGATTAATGCTAACTTGAAAATCGTCTTGAGTATTGATACTGTCCTTATCAGTATTTTGCCCAACGTCTTTTGATAGCCTATGCACAGTGTTTGAGGCGGCTTCATTCTGCTTTATACCTTGAGTCTGTGTCGATACAGGTAGATAAGAGCTCGGTAGAGATTGCACTCCAACATCAACGACTTTATTTTCGACTCCGTCGATAGCCATTGTTGAAGCATCCGTTTTTTCAGTAGTAGCACATGTTGCTTTGTCAATCATTACACCAGTATTGGAATTTTTTTCAATGGGTACAAAATTTGCTTGTGTAGACGATGTCGTCTTGCGTAAAATATTTTGTGGGGCCTGATCAACATCGTATTGGGTACCAATGGATAATAATGAGCGTGATCTGGTTGCGCATGACGCATCAACCATAGAAACATTTTTCACTTCTCTAAATGGCATTGTTTCAACTGCCATATCAGATGTTAGCAACTTCAAAGTTTCTGTCTGCGAATCCCTTCGAGGCGTACTATCAGTATTGCAAGCATTGTCAATTGTCTCAATGATATGCTTTGCTTGAGACGAGACATGAATTAATTCAACTTTTGCGGTACCAGTTGCAACATCAGTATTTTTTTTATTCCGTGGAAAATCTGTATCTGCACTCGTACCTGTATCAATTTCACTGTCGAGGATACGGTCTGCATTAGTGGCCACTGATTTGACCGCCACATGGGGGGTTTGGGAGAACGTCGTCGACACAGGTCGGCTTTCGCTCTCAGTTTGTACGAAGACCGATGATGATTCCATGGCAACTGTCGCTTCTACAAGCTTATCAGCCATTAATGGAGTAAAAGTTGAAGTAGAAGTATCGATCAACTTCAAAATCGTCGTTGAAACTCCAGCATTCTTAAAGCTCCGTTCTTCTTCCCATTGGGACCCAACCGAGCATACTTCCTTATCGTCGGTTTGCAATTGTATTGAACTTTTTGGTTCTAAAATTGTTGCCGTTCCTACACTAGCAGTTTCTGTTGTACTCATAAGCATCGTCTGTACCCCAATGTCTCTATTTGTACTCAAAGGCTTTAACGTGGTACCTTGGGTGGACGCATCGACTAATTCATGCGTTGGAGTTTCAGTTTCGACGTCCACCCTTGTGACACATTTTGGCGGTTCTGTGTTCGTGGAAACATTTTGAGATTTGTGTACTCTTGTTTGTGTAGAAACACCATATTTGAGATATGCACCATTTAATGTTGAAGTTCCTTTTGCTATATGCACAGGTGTCGCCTGGACAGCAGCTGTTCCAGTATTGGATGAAATCTGTGCCGCTGTGCTAACCATTACAGGTTTCATTTTTGCTTCGGCATCGTATTGGCTTTTTAAGATTTGCAACTCCTGTTTTAACTGCAATTCTACATCTTTACACCTCTTTATTTTCGACTTGTTCTCGTCGTCTTTTTTAACAACAAAACCAACCATATCTGAAAACGTAGTTTGCATAGACTTTAAAGACTCGCTCACGTAACTGCTCACGCCATCTCCATCACTACTACTACTGCGTGCTATAGCCTGCATGTTGTTAAGAGAGTTTCGCAGAAGAACGGCTTCGGATTTATCTTTGCCTAGAGGAATGCATGGTATTAAGCGAACCGATGACGACGCCACTGATTTAAAAACTGTTCCAATTAAGGCGTTAAGCTCGAGCATGTCATTTGAAATCTTCGAATTTGTCATTTGTTCCTGCTCCAATAATATTTGGGCTTCAGAAACGTCCTGTGAATGTTTAGTTGTAGCTTCCCAAAACCGTTCTCGTAAGCTTTCGAGCTCTTCTTCCCTTGCCAATAGTGCTTTCTGGGCACTTTTTAATTCCGTAGACAACTTTCCTTCATCTAGTTCTTTTCTACGGAGCATTTCTTTCTTTTCGTCTACTTGTTGAGCCTTTAGTAGCTTCTCGCTAGAAAGTAGATTTTCAATATCCTTCTTTTGCTCTGTAATTTTCCCTTTGAGCGCTAAAATATTTGACGCATGGGTCTCTTTGACAAGCTTCAGTTGTTCCTCAAGCATTCTTGAGGAGCTTGTCGACTCCAAAATTTCTATTCTTTCTTTCAGGCTTTCAACAATCGTTCTATGATGATGCGCTTCTTGCTTTTTAGCTGCCTTAACATTGGTATTTTCGGCCTTTCCTGCTTTTATTTGACGATTCGCAACGTCAAGACTTTCCTGTAGCATAACTATTTTCTCGGCTTTCCTTGATGAATCGTCTACTTGCTGTTGAAGAAGGACAAGTTTGCTTGTTAAGCGCTCAGTAGTTGCTTTTGCATCTAAATACTCTGCAACTATTTTATTGTTTTCCTTTGTAAGAGCGATTATTTTATCCTTCTGCTTATTATTTTCAGCTTCAACTTCTGAATTAATCTTGTTTTGTGCTAACAAAGCCTTTTCGGCGACAACAAAACTCTCATTAAGCTTTGTGTTCATTTCCTTGCACTGTCGTATCGACTCCTTTAAACCTTCATTTTCAGATTCCATTTTAGTTTTCAGAACTCGTATAGTATTTTCATGGGCATCCTCGAGCCGCTTTAATGTATTATTTTTCGAGTTACACTCGATTGTCAATATTTCCTTTTCCTCTTTTAACTTATCAATTTGGCCGTTCTTCTCCTCGTTCGACGCAATTAGCTCTTTGACCTTTGTGTTGGCAACCTTTAAGGTCTCAACTTGCATTCTTTCCCTATTTTGTAACTTCTCTTCCAAGTCTTTCACCGAATCGCTAAGGACTATTTTCTCCAGCTCCATTTCCTTCTTAGCTGTGGTTGCATCCTTTAATTTCTTGTTCAAGCCCTTTACCTGCCGCTGTACCTCTTTATATTTTGTCTCAAAGGCCTTTAGGTCCTCCATATACTTTTTCGCATCCGCATTTAAAATATCTTTGGTACTAGTCATATCTTCTAGAAGTTGATCGCGAGTTTTCAAGGCTACATGTAAGGTGGATATTTCCCGTTTACACTGCTCTAGACGTACATCGTGTTGCTCTTTTTTCGTTCCACATTTAGCTCTCTCGACTTCAATTTCAGAAGTAAGCCTTTTTACTTCAACACCATAATGGCTTCTCAACTCAGCAAGTTGGCGCTTGCAGACGGTGTGATCCTCCCTGAGGATATTCAAATGTTCTTGTAAATTTCCATTTGCCTTTTTAAGGTGCGAAATACAGTTATCGTCGTCGATTTTCTGGGCATTAAATGACAACTCGCGGGTTTTGTTAGTTTCTTCATACTTCGCTTTCATTTCAACATTTTGCTGCTGAAGGATCTCCATACTGAGCTGTTCGCTACTACTTTTATCTTTCAGTGTCTTAATTTCGTCTTGCTGCAGCGCATTCGCTCTGCTCATTTCTTGCAACTTTTCTTCCATTTTTCGTATCAACTGATTGTGCTCTAATTCGCGAACTGCAAAGTCTTGCGAATAGTTTTTGATTTCATTGCACATGACCTCTTTACATTGTTGCAAATCTGATATATTTACAAGAGCAATTTTTATGTCCATGGCAATTTTCTCCTTCTGTTGATTGAGGGACAATAGATCTTTTTTGTGCAATGCGATACTACTCTTTAGGTCGTCTTTGGTTGCACCCAGCAATTTGTAATCCTCTTGAATATGCTCTAGATCGAATTTATAAGACTGAATTTCGTCTTCGTGCAGCACAGTACTACTCTCCTTTTCTGCTTGAAGGGTAGCAAGTTTGGTGCGCATCTGGCTTATTTCGTTGCTTGTTTCTGCCTGCTTCTTTTTTAGAGTTTCGATCTCATTTATGCGTTCATTTAGTTTAGCATTGCTAGTTTTTCTGAAAAGATTATGTTGGCTTTCAGCATATTCTAATCTTGTCCGAAGCTCCTCTGATTCCATTTGTGCATTAGATAAATTTTCTTCTCTCGACACTACGCGCTGGCGTATTAACACTAAGTTCTCCTTGGCACTTTTAAGGTTTTGCTCTAAAACTCCTCGTTTTTCTGCCTCGGAAGACGCTTTATTTTGCACATTATCTAGAGTGCTCTCCAAAGCCTTCAAGGTCTCAACAGTCGAGTTTAATCTCTTGCTTAGCACAGCATTATCATTTTGGAGTTCCCTGTTTTGCTCTGCAAGAATGTTGTACGCTTCAGTTGAAGCCGCTGTTGAGGATTCGACTATCCCGCGAAGCTGATCATCGAATTTTTTCCTCATTGTAACGATGCTTTCATTCAGCTTTACGATTTCTTTTTTGTGTTGATCAATACGGGCATTTTTTGTATCCAGCTCGATGGAATAATTCTCCTGCATGTTTTGCAGTTTATGGTTTATGTCATTGATAAAACCTTCTTTCTGCATCATTGATTTTTCAACAGATTTCAATGTGGCATATTTTCCATTTAAATCTGTTGTTAAAGTAAACAAACGTTCCTGCAATGCTTTTGATGTCAGTTTCAAGCCTTTCATTTCAGCCGTAATTTCTTGCAGCGTGCTATTCAAGCTTTCATGTGCAATTGATTGCCCTAAACCTTCATCACGCATCCGCAACACTTCCTCGTCGTGATTGTGCTTTACCTGTGCCAATTCTGTTTTCAATGTATTAATTTGCTCTTCATAAGTTAGCACTAGCTCGTCTATTGCTTGCGTTTCAGTCGCATATTGGGCCTTTAGTGCATTTAACTCTTGCATACCCTCAATATGAGCTTTTTGGGATTCACCCAGGCTATCCTTAAGGTGTTCTATACGCTCGTTTAACTCGGCAATAGTTCCTTTTTCCTCGTCAACGTCCTCCGTGATTTTTTTGTCGAACCTTAAGTCTGAGCTATCTGTTGAGGTTGTTTTCAAAGATGTTGCTGATATACGTGTGAATGCATCTTTTTGTTGTTTACTTTCATAGAAGCTTTGCAGAATATCATTTTGGTTTTCTAAGGCCTGTTCGAGTTCCATTACACGGCGCTTACACTGCATATAATCGGCCTGGCTAAATTCCTGTTGGTGCGGTAGAAGTCTGTCAGTCATTGTTGCGACGTCTTGACAAGAGTCGCCACCATTTGGTGACTGCACGCCGCACCCCGAAGTATTAGTGCTTACACTTAAGGTGTCCATTCTTATATCAGAAATTTTGTCTTCTTGCGAAGGCGCTTTTTTACTCAAATCATCAATTTGCTGCAACAAGGAACTAATTTTTGTTACATAGCCTAACTTCTCGGTCTCGTGCTTTGTAAGTATGTCGTTTATATCAGCTACGTGCTTTCTTTCTAATTTTGCTATTTGATCCCCTTCTTCTTTGAAACTTAATAAATCGATACTTTGCTTATCGCCATTGTCTGTTTCATGCCTTCCGATATCGCTTCTCATTTTTTCCTTAGAAGAAAGTGGGCTTGGTTTTGTAGCGTTTGCATCGGCTTCGTTGATGCTTTTCGGCAAAAATGTCCCCTGTGCCGAGTCACTTGTATATTCCGATGCATTTGGTAATATTTTGCCACTTGTCGTAGATTCGTGTTCCTTTTGATCTTGGTGTAACTCTTGCAGAATCTGAAGATTCCGTTTATACAAATAACCAGGATCAGAGTGGGAACTTTTTCTAAATGAGTAAGCTTTCTCCTGTGACCTGAGCTGACGCCTTAAAGATTCAATTATTTTTTCGGATTCGTTCATACATTTTTGTCCAAATTTTATTTTTCGCCAAAATTCAGCCTCCGTTTTGTCAAAAAGCTCCCTAAATGCAATCAATTCTTCGCGGTGTTTATTCTGTTGTTTCTCAATTGCATACTCAAGTTTAAAAATTGTTTTTTCAGCATCTTCTAAGCGCATCTTGTACTCTTCTGCCTCTTGCTTTAACCTGTTGATTACCAAACTATCCGCGACAGCTATTTTACTAGTCGATAAACTATTTTTTGAAAGTTTACTTGTGCCCAATTCATTTGACATATCTGATATTCCCAGTAACTCCATTTCCATCTCATCTTCAAGCGAAGAGTCACATTCATTGTCGATTGCAGCATCGATAGGCCCATGTTGCGTTTGTGTGCTTATCGAAATTGAGCTAGCGAGGTGCTTTGAGGCAGGCTTGTTTTCGGACGATTCATTGTTTTTCCTAGTAGATTTCCCACCAGCCATGTATGAGGTATCTTCGAGCATTTCTAGATAGCTTTGGGACAAGTTTTCTGCTATTTTTGCACGCTCGATTGCATCATCTTTTTCTTTGTTTTGTCGCTCTAACTCTAATGTTGCAGCCTCAAGCTGGTTCTTTAATTGCGTTTCTTTTTCTCGACTTTCATGCATTGCAAGTAGCATAATCTGCGCCTCCTTTAATTCGTGTGATATCGCGCCGTGCAGTACTTCACATGACCTTAAATATTCAACATTACTATCACTGCCTAATGCGGCGATATTAGAGCTTTTATCATCGGCTTGGTAATGAATCGATTTTTCTTTTGCTTCGCTTAAACTTTTCTGAAGTTCACGCTCGTTTAGTTTAAGAAATGAAATGTATCGCTCCATTGCACTCAAGGAATGTTTTCTAGATTTACTGCTAGAAATAACTTCTTTAAAAAACGAAACCAAATCAATCGGTTCAAAGCCTGTAAGTGCTGTTAATTTTTGTTTTGAACTTCTTAATTGGAGCTCATTCCACAATTCTTTGCACCGTGCCTGGTATAATAAGCTTTTCTCCTTCTCTCGCTTAAGCTCGTCAGCCACTTTCGCCGTTGAACCGTGTATTTGCGATACAGTACCAATTTCATAGCTCTTCTTGTGCCAAGTAGTACCGTTTCCCTCGTCCGACGACGATGTATAGTTTACACTGGTATTATCGCCATTTAACGAAGGGCTTAGATCCATCCTATGCAGCAGGGAACCAAGAGATTTTTTTGTTAAAACCCCATGATCATCTTTATGTACAATATGCGCATTGTTTTCTTCGCTCACTTTGAGACCCTTGGTCGCCAGATTAGTATTACGCACTCCAAGCTCGTCTTGATAACTAGTGTCTGTGGTTTCTTTGGTCATAAATTTTGAATCTTGCCTTCCACTAATGCCAGGTTTGGTGTAAAATGGGTCATCTATTTTTGAAAAGGCCAATTGTTGCTCTAGCCCTGAAACTATTTCGTTCGCCCTCACCAATGCATCTGTTTTTTTTTCCAATAAGGCGTCTTTTGCTTCTAGCTTTTTTCCCAAAACGGTTTCACGATACAAGAGGTCTTGTAGTGTTCTCTTGGCCAAAGTCTTCACATCGCTAGCTTCTTTTCTTGCTGACCGAACGCTCACTTCCATTTGCTTTGCTTTAACTTGTTCCAGTTTTAGTTTTGTTGTCAGATGCTCGATCTGTTGATTTTCAAATGTTTCACGAGCTTTCTTCTTGGTCATCAACGACACATTTTGTCCATCTAATGTATCGAGAAACCTTAATTGATATACTATAAATAGATTTGAATGCGCTGACGATGCGCATGGATTTCCACGAAAAGTGAATGTAACAAGATTATGCAAGTGGCATAAGTGCATCACTTCGCTTATATTTTTGATTTTATTTCGTTCCAATCTTAGAGATACCAAGTATTTAAGTTTTTGAATCTCAGCTGGTATATGCTCGATGTTGTTTCCTGTCACATTCAAGCGCTCCAATGACGTCAGATATTCAAAATTTTCAAGCTTTACTATTTCATTCTCTGCCAAATTCAGAATGCGCAGGTTCCGCAGCATATGTATATTTTCCATTTTACGGATTATGTTACCACTTAAGTCGAGAAAACGTAGGTTTGGTACGTTTTCTAGAGCACTTATTTTGCCAATGGGAGGATGTTGAAGATATCCCTTTTTGTAACGAGGAACATAGCGTAAGTTTACGTGCGTTATCGCTTTCATGTCCATTTTGCATATGGAATCTGCACCAGCGTCCATGTTCGATTGAGAAAAATTATTCGCCATTGCATCATTTTGCGAGTTCAGCAGCTCAACGTCAGCCGAGTTTCTTATCATATCGACACTAATCGACACAGAATATGACGGATGCTGCTGTTGAGTCCGATTCTCGTTACCTTGTATTATTCGGCTCTTCTTGACGTCACTAAAATGGAGACTCTTAAATTGACCAGTCGCTACATTCTTGCTGGCGCTACCCCGGCAACCCTGCACTACACTGTTTTGCACATTTTTGAAGACTTTTTCGTTCGGAATACCACGATTCATATCACTGCTTTCCAGAGTACTAAGTGGGGCCGACGCGCGCCCCTGCGTATCCCTTCTACGTGCCCCACTGTCACTGGCCCAATTTTTCCCTTTGTCCTCCTTGGCCGGGTTAGGGGTGGCCCTGTAGTCCTCCATTGCGTTTTGGAGCGATCTTTGATTCGTGCATTGAGCGAAGGTCAATTGACTTGCACGCTGCAAACTTTTTGAAATTGTTGCCGCCCTCCTTCCTTCTTCTTTCTTCTCTTTTTTCCCTTTTTTTTTTTTTTATTATTATTATTATTACTACTATTTATATTACTATCTTCTGTATATTTATTTATAATAATTTTATTTTTTTTTACCATTTATTATTATTAATTTTAATTTCAATTTATTATTAATGGCCTAACTTTTTCATTATTTATTATTATTAGCACTAGCCTAAATAGATGGATGGATATTTATTATTACTATTTATATTGCTATGATTATTACATCGCAATAATAATAAATAAATTAAAAAAAGTACACCAATAGAAGTGTACATTCAATCACGCTAGCATATGGTAGAGGCGCGCTTTTTCCTCTCTATCTGATATCAGCCTATTATATCTACCCGTCTCGTTCAAAAAAAAAAAAAAAAAAAAGATTAATTTTTATTGTGGTGGTCGGAATGGTCGGTACAACACATGGGTCATAGGAATCAAAGAGGAAGAAGGGAAGTAGTGCTAGTTATAAATAATAATACTTATCAAACTACTACTACCACCATATCATCATGCATCATCATAATTCTTCATAATATATATATAGTAGTAAAAAATGTCACGTTGGGGTTGGACGTTGGACCATCGACCAGGGAAGCTTTCTCATACGCCCTCAACTGTGAAAAACCTGCAGCTGCATAGCACCAGGTTTGTGTGCATAGATACGTTATGCAATGCATTGTAGCTCAAATTAACGTCAAGCCTGAATGTTGTGAAGAGTATGAGATTGAGTTTGCCAAAGGGGCAAAGACTGTACAACAGAATGAACAAGGATGCCACTTGTACCAGTTGGCGAAAGACCGAAAAGTCAAGGGAAAATACTATGTCTTGGAAGTCTACTCGAACAAGGCAGCGGTTCAAACGCACATGAAAAATTTGCGCAAAAACAGAAACTCAGCTATGGGAAAGCTGATGGATGCCTCAAAAAAGCCTGTCGTCACGATTATGCCTGTTGTTGGCGATCCTGGATTAAAGCTAGGAGAGCCCAAGTTTGCAATAGTTGCTGTTGTTCCTGCTAAAAACTTAAATGGTTTGGAAAGTGCTATTGTACCAGCATTGAATGAAGTGCATACGAAAGAGCCTGGCACCCTAATGTATTGTCTTGGACGAGATGAGAAAAGAAATGCAATGACATTCCTTGAGTTATACACGGATATGGCAGCAATTGGTACTCATGGTAAAACGGCATGGTTCAAAGCTATGGGGAAGCGACAAGCCCCATTTGTTGGGGGGAAGCCAATAATTTCAATTTTGCAAACATGTGGGAATGGTGGCATCAAACCTACTCAAAAACTGTAATATATTACCATAAACATTTTTTGTATCAGCGTTGATAACTTATCTAAATTATTCTCGTACACACAAACACATATAAAATATTTATCGTGTTGGCGTCATCAGCAAGTGTAAGTTCATTTCGTTCACCAACACATCGTTATTAACGGTATCTTTCATGTTTCTTGGAGTTGCAGGCGCTCTGACCTTGCTCACGCTACTCAAGCTTTCGGTGCAAGTCGAAGCTACCTCGTCTCTTACAGGGTGATATGCTGATCGCTTTGGCAAACTTGGTTCTACGGAAGCTTTGGATCGTTTGCGGTGTAATTTAGACTTGGATGCTGTGCCAACCGACTTTTCCCGGTAGGACATTCCTTGCCTGCTCTGAAGTTTTAAAGTACTTTGATTATTCCTTGCACGTAAATGTGATCTACTCTCCTTCTCTTGCTGTTTCAACAATGCGTAAGAATTTGGTTTGTTCATGATATGACAGGGTTGAAATGCATTGGTATGGTTTTTCTTAGGCCCAGTATTACTGGAGGATGTTACATTCATTGCACGGGATCCATTCATCAACCCTGGCGGGGCAACGCATGATGGTTGTGTTTGTTTGCTTAAAGCATTTTTGTCGTGGTAATAATGATGGGTAACATTTTTTACTGGGTGGTTGTTTTCCGAAAAATGTGAGTCGTTATTGCAGTACTCCACCGGTGGTGGTGGTGGTGGTGGTGGTCCAGGAGATCTTGGAGGACAATGTGATGATGCAGGTTTGTGTGGCTCTTGTGCAGTGCTTACCATTGCACTGTTCGCGAAGCTTGGCAACGGTCTGGCGCTACCACTGTTGTCGTAGTTGTAATGATGATGGTGGTTTTCAACGATCACTGGCGTCATTGTAGACAGCTGTTGCGATTGGTTGTACCCATTATTCCCAGCCGATAAGACGGCACTGTTGTCTTTCAAATAACGGGATCCAGCTGCCCTTAATGTAGCGCTTGAGCCTCTTCGTAAGGCCATTATCTGCTTAGATTTCAAACGATTTTCAAGGCGTTCAATCGATGCTTTGATCTTTTCCTCCTCAATTGACTCATCACTTGGATTGTAATGATTGAAAATTTGTGGAGTGGCTAATTGCTGATTTTCATTGAATGCGCCATTAAAGCCCCCTGTCTTTCTTCTTCTATAGTTTCGTGCAGACTTTGAAGGCCGCTGGCTCCTGCCATAATGAAGGTGCTCCCGTCTACGCCTGGCAACTGCTGTGTTACTATCACTTTTGCTGCTAGTATAATTTGTCAGTGCTGTCTCTGCCACACTCACAACGGAGAGGGCATTAGTCGTGCTGGACGGTCTTCTATTTAAGGAATATTGCGCATGCTCTTCAATCCACGATTTTGTTTTTGCGAGGCGGTAATTGCTTGTTGTTGTGCTAATATTGCTACTCCAATTATTACGATTCTCCCCAGATCGATTATCGTTGCGTGTGTAACGGCTTGGTGGAAGCTGTTCATCCAGGTAAGTAGTCGCGTACGACGTAGTTGCTGTTTGACGACGGGAGAATCCATCAGAATTCTGTTTTCCTGTTTGATACTCATTCCTATAATCTAAATGTCCACGTCTACTCTCCTGTTCGAATTGCGATGATGTTGGGCGCCTTCTTCTTAACGTCTTTCTGCGCTCAAGACGTTCTTGCTCTGCCCGTTTCCGCAAGGTTTCCTGATACACCTTGCGTCTTTTTGTTGTTTCCAAAGCCATTTGTTGCTTTTTGCTCAATTTTCCGCGGCCCCATGGCTTTTTCTTCTTTCTAGAGGCAACAGAACCATAGCTTTTTACGCTCCCTGTATAATTCGATTTTGCACTATTGTTTTCTTTCGACACTCTTCTATTTTTTTTTTTGCGCAGCCATGAAGGTTTTAACCGCTCTGTCTCAATAATAGCGTACCTGTCTTCCAGAAGAAACTCACTTTTTAGCATCGAAGGTGAAGTGTGAGCGTTGGGATTTCCATTTTGCTTGTGATTGACATCATTTTCAAAATTTTTATTTTCTACAATTTTTGATGGAGTCAAGGCATTTGCACTCGATTGAACTTTGAGATTGGTACTGATGGCATTTTTCTTTTCATTACTAGGTTTTTTGGGAGATGGCACTGTGTTTTCCACAACAGCTTCTTCCTCTTTTTCATCTGCGACCGCTTTACGCCTACTTTCAAGGTTCAGGGACTGTCTCATAGACATAGATAAGTCTAAGCTATCAAAAAGTTTTGAAGGCTCGTGTTCAACAGTCAACTTCCATGGACTGTCGTTCTTGCTTGTGGGGCTGTTTTCCGTTTTCTGGACCTCCCTCGTAGCGATTATCGTATTCGAAGACGGTGACGCTACAAGACCATCGCTAGTGCTAACGCGGTCGTTAGCAAGTACCCTATCTCCGCTAAGCTGCTCTTCTTCGACTTCCTCTGCAATAGAGTCGTTAAGTTCCATTTTATCCCCATGTTGCTGGAGCATTTTTTGCAAAACTTCGTCTTCCTCAACACTTTCGTCATCTAGGCTATCATTCACGTTAACATCATATGTTTCTTTTGGTCCTTTCGTTCGCTCTCTATGCCTATTTGTTTTGGTCTGATTCAGGCCAACATTTAAATCCAAGGCGCCAAGCCTACTTGATCTCAACTGACTATCGTCATCATTTGTTGTCGCATGCTCATAATCCCCTTCGCTGCTCTTCATCTGCTCACGCAAATGCTGAAGGAGGGTTTTCGAATCATGGCGCACTTCCCTATGGGATATTTGGTTTTTCCTTTTCAACGCCAGTCGTTGACTATTTCTGTCCGATTTCGGAAACTCTTCGAATCTTCCTTTACTTGTCGGCTTAACTTTGTTGTGCCTACTTTTCCTCTCACTGCCCTCTTCATGCCACGCACCGTTACTTTTTGTGATGGAATCTATGGTGCGCTGAACTTTCGTCCTTGGACTTTCAAACCTATTTACTGTCACTTTCGTAAAATGTCCTCGCAGATAGTTGACGTAATTCTTCTTCTTCGATTTTCTCTCCTTTAGCTTCTTATCCCTTGCGATTTCCTCTGCTCTTTTTGCTTTTTTTGCGCGCTGCCGTTGACGTTGTCGACGCCTGGCAGTTTCTATCCGGAGCTCTTTTTCCCTTTGCAGCCTTTCAGCGGTCAGAGCTGCGTAGTTCTGCACTGACAGCTCCTTATAGTTTGTCGCATCTACCAAGTGTTTCTTCCCATATGCGCCGCGACTTTTCTTTTGGGCAGCGAAAACCGCAGAGTACCCTTGGTCTGGTGCCTTCGTAGGAAGAGGCATGTTTTTGTATGGTTCTCTTCACGCGTGTATCCCGAGTACAAATGAAAGCGTCATGCAGCGCCTCGCCGAGAGCGGGTTCCAAAAGCCAAAGAAGAAGTTTTCTTCGTCGTTTTTTTTCTTCTTCTTCTTCCTCTTCGCGTTGTGTTGTGTTATGTTGTGTGTGTTATTTATTATATATTGGTAATTGGTTTTGGTTGTAGTAGTATGATCTTCCTCCTCCTATTGCTACAACTATTTACTATTGTATTTCGTTCTTCTTCATCAAATAACGGTAGACCGCAGCCGAATCTGAGGCTCGAGATTGAACAAGTACGTTAAATTGTACTGTATTTCGTCAAAGTCTCGTATCTGATTGTCTTTTCCACCTATGCGCAGTAGAGTAGCAAGCATGAAATATTTGTTTTCAAATTGTTCTTTCAGCACCATCGTGTATCGACTGGGGTACTCACGCAGTAACTATAGGCACAGCATTGAAATGATAGACTACTATAGACACAGCATTGGTATAGACACAGCATTGGTAGGATAGGCTATAGACACAGGATTGGTAGGATAGGCTACTATAGACACAGCATTGGTAGGATAGGCTACTATAGACACAGCGTTGAAATTATAGACCATAGACACAGCATTGAAAGGATAGACTACTATAGACTATACTCACGCAGTAAGGTCCTCTGGAATGACCCTATTTGAATGCCTATCGGGGTACTCACAGGCAAGTATCAGTTACAATGCTGCAAGCCAGCAAGCCAGCCGCCAGCAGCCAAACAACAAGGCTGCTGGCTGCCAACCACATGGACGTATGATGTATGTGCACGGGCCCTCGACTAGGCCACTTCGGTTGGGGCGTTTGCATTGATTGTTTCAGTTCATGTACAGTTCAACCGACTGAAATCATAATTCAATTATGATGGAGATGATGGAACCAAAAGAGTATTCGTCCCCCACCTCCGACATGTATCAGATCAAGGAGATTCTCGCACGCAACTGGGATGCCATTGCCAGCGAGGCGCATGCCACCATCACCAAGAGAAATGCGCGAAGCAAAGGTCCGCCAACCATCTTAAACGTTCACTGAGCTGAGCGTTCCCGGTCCACGAGTGCACACTCGCAACCAGGGATGTGTCCTAAAGCCAATGCACGAGTCCCAACTTCTTTCTTTCTTCTTCTTCTTCGCCCTCCTCCTCCCTTTTCCGGTGGCCTACTCTCCTCCTCGTCTGTAGTATTCAGCTGGTGTGTTGTCTTCGTGAACCCTGATCGTAACCCTACTCTAACCCTGATCCTAACTTGGTCTCTGTTTCCCCTAGACGAAATGGTAGTGTTACAATGTTGTTAGTACCCCTCTTCGTCGTTCCCCCTTCGATGATGTTGATAAATTTGAAACACGAAGAAGAAGAAGAAATGGAAGCAATAAAATAAAATATAAATTTATACAGTAAGAAGAAGAAGAAATGGAAGCAATAAAATATAAATTTACAATAATAATAA
>LT658651.1:0-18043 GCA_900128575.1 Stramenopiles sp. TOSAG41-1
TGACGAGCTGTCCGATGTAAATTCAAACATGAGAAATAATATTTTATGTTTATTTTTTATTATTATTATCATCATACTACATACAGCAGTAACATAATATTATGATTTCAATAACACAATAATACTGAATAATAATAATAATAATAATAACAACAACAACAACAACAATCATTGAAATCATCATTATTGAAGAAGAAGAAATTTCATTACTACTAACTATTATAATACACTTCTTTATTTGTTATATTATTACTTACTACAGCAATATTTATATTAAGAATAAGAAGCACAATGAACAACAATGAAGGAGAATGATGAGTTTTGAGAGTGTAGGACGAAGAAGGCGTATAGCTCTCCTCCTGCTTCTGTAGGTTGAACTCATGCCTGGAACATGAAAAGTAGAATATACGCGTTTAAAATCTTTTTTATATTTTTGTAACTTATAAACAGAAGCAAGCCCTCACATTTTTCGATAAAAGACTTCCTCGTCCAAAATAGGTTGTAAATTTCGACGCAAAGCGCTTCTAACTTCTTCTGCTGCCGTCTCGTTCTCATCAGTCACAGTACCACGATCGTAAATGTTGGGGATTGCATACAGCGCAGCGGCGAGCCAAAGACATATTCTATAGTCTTTGACAAGGTCATCAAACGAGTATTGGTCCAGATTGGCGCCAGCTGCGTCCAGTTCACAATAGTAATGTTGCAATATTTTAATTTCATTGGCATTTCGTATTTCTGCAGACATCCCGGTTCCTAATAGATACGCAACATCGAACACGCCTTTCCCTTGCATCAGTCCACCCCAATCGATAATACTACAACGAGCATTTCGGTCTTTGTTTCCTTTTGGGAACATGACATTTGCGCTTCGAAGGTCTCCATGAACAATAGTTGTCGGTGGTTCAAAAAGGAAAGCCTCCAAGACACCTAACATCATAGGATCGGATTTAAATATTGTAGTGGCTCCCTTTTGTATGTTGAAATGGTGCCGTCCAAGAGCGGCAACGACCCTACGAGCTGATGCTAAGTTGTCAAAATTGGAGTTCCAATCTTTTGGTCTACGATTCCAAAACATTCCATGTAGTTTTGCGATTTCACCAACAGCTTGGAAAGCGTGTATTAGAGGGAGATCCTCCAATTGGTTGCCTGGAACCATTCCCTCCAAAAATTCCATAGCATGTACGAACTCCCCGGTGAAACTGCAAACTGAGCTTTTCCAGGTGTACGGCACAAGGCACCCCATCCCTCCGTACTTGCCGCGACTACGGGCTCCAACCCACATTTCCTTCAAATGTTGCAATTGCTCGGCAGAAGTTACTTGTTCGCTAACCGTCCATTTTGGGCTCATCTTCAGTACAAAGGATGCATCTGAATTCTTCTCGGTGCACACGTATAAACAGGACGTAAACCCCTCGTCCACTGCAAGTGGGCTAGGCACGATATCAATTAGAGACTCGTTCGGCTGCGACAGAAGATCATTTCTGGAGTATATGCCCATTTTCTGGCAAAGATCAACAGTCCAGCCTGTTGTTGACAATGAATCAATATCATCTACCTGTGGAAATGAAGTACCAGAGACACTAAAGAACCTCAAAGTAGTTGTACAATACCTCTTCATCTTGACCAGGCAGTGAAGGAAAAATCGTCTGGTCAGCAAGTGAATCAACTCGAACGTTGCAGGGATCATGAATCTACATAAACCACAACGTTTATTTTCTAGCGGATCTGCTGGCAACAGTACGCGGTCGTGGGTGAGACAAATGTCATCAAGATTTGATTCGATGCTCTTTAACTTGCGCCTTGCAATAGAGTGCATTACTGGGCATTGCTGGCTGCCTGTACATAATTCGGGAGCCCAGTTCTGCATCGGTGATTCGATTAGGTCGACCGTTGCCGATAAGCTGGTACGAGACTCAGTATCAAGGGTTACCTTCAGTTCCTTCAGCTCTTTCTTATACCTATCATAATTTTGAAATAAGTTTTCCAGTGCCTGCCTTATAGTAATACTGCTAGGATTGTCACGCCGAATGTAAATACCTGCGCCTAGTGCCTCAATCCTGTCAGCCCATAACGATTGGTCCGTCAGCCGCAAAGCTGGGATTACTATGGATGGTATTCCGCTACGAAGCGCCTGTGCCGTCGTGCCTGCGCCACCGTGGTGGATCAATAGAGTACAATATGGAAACAATTCTGAATGAGAAATGTTAGCAACAAATTGAACAAATTTAGAGTCAAACTTCTTATAATTGCTCAGAACTTTATGAAAGTCAATATCTGAACGAACGATAATCCTCCTTCTCTTCTTCCTAGTGTTACACATGGACACTGCTTCAATGCATCTTTCTATCAAATCTTTATTCTCACAGCTTCCAAAGTCAATACAAATCAGACCGTCTTTTCGAATACTCTTCTTTATAAAAATATCCAATTTATGTCCAAAACTACAGGTCATCTGGCCTTTTCTACTGAAAGCACCGTCGGCGCCAGCAGAAGCTTCGGTAAGGAACCAAAATCCTACACCAATTTGCCAACTCTTTGTATCTTCAGGCAATTCCAATACGGTTGGGCTGTAAGCTAACAATAATGGTGTATGTTCACTTTCAACTTGCTTTTCGCGCAAAGATTTAGGTGGTAATCCAAGCACCTTGATCCTGAACTCTTCGAGCTCCGCCAGCACGCCCTCTTGCCAATAGACAAAACCAAGTGAGGCTCTTTGCCATGCCAACGTCATAGACGTAACCCAAGGATGGCTTGTTACGCCAAAAGACGGGTGAATATCCCCAGGTGTACTGTGGTTATCGTTTCCGTATGGTACGTCTGGACTAAATCGTAATCTCCAACAAGGAGTATTTATTTTTTCTGCAATATCAGAAGCAAAAAATTCACCGAACAAAGTAGTCAACAACAAGTCAGGTCTAAAGTCTTTACAGTGTCTATATATAATTTCACCGTTCGCCTTCCACTCGCCAGGCTTCCACTTCTCAGATTTTTGCAACATAGCAGCAGAGAGCAGTTCCGATGCACTCGGAAAGGTATTCCACCCGCTAGAGTGGCCTATCGTCTCGTTGTAGATTGTGCCACATTGAATGCCATGTGATTCAATAAATTTTTGAAACTTCTTTGTTGAAATTATTAGCGGGAAGTGTCCACGCTTTTGTAGCTCCTTCGCAAGTGCTAGACAAGGCTGGACGAAACCACGAGTTCCTACCGCTATAAAGACAACACGCAAGCCCCTTCCTTGTACACTCGGCCTAGCCGTAAGGGTATTTAATAGACGCTGAACAACAAGACGATGCTGCAGTGGAGAAGCTACTGAGGAAATTCTATTTCTGTGCCGACGCTTCTTTTTCTGTAACAACAACATCGCGGACATAACAATAGCAGTTGTAAGGGTGGTAATGCAGACAATAATTTGTAAGACCCAGAACTCCATGGAGACATATCCAAACTGCATCGCCTTCGGGGGCGATTTGCCAGCCATATTGCTGACAACGTGTTGAGTCTCTGTGTATACGACAATTCACTGCCTGCGCGTCCACCACCCTTGATCGAGGCCATGGATCACCACCTTCCATCCTAGTATAAGTTCAATAAGTAGAGTAAGTAATAAAAAAATAGTAATAATAATAATAATAATAATAAAAATAATAATACAATATAAGTAATAAAAAAAAAATAACTACTATAACTAGCTAGCTAACTAACAAAAAATTCGAAAATATATTATCGTATAATAAATATTAAAATAAATAATAAAATAATAATATTGGAGGGAGATGATGAGTAGGGATCTACAATGATTCAAATTTTATTAGGTACATTGACTGCGGTTGGACTAGGAATTGCAGTACCAAATGCTGATCTATCTGTATTCATTTTCAAGTAGCTAGTGCATCCTGTTTCTGCTTCCCACAAATCTCGTACTCATCATCATCAGCTAGACGACTAGCTAGCTAGTGCCAATTAGAACGAAGAAGAAGTTTTTTTCATTATTTTTAATAGAGTACTATTTATTATACTCTATCTCTACCTAGCACCACTTCTTAGTCATGCATTATTTCAATATTTTATTATTACGTATTATTATTTACGAGGAATCCATTGTTGAAAATATTATTCTATCTGCTACTACTACTACTACTAATAATAATAACAATAACAATAAATAATATAATCTTCATCATCATCATCAAATTCTTTTTCCTCCTGCTGCTGTGATTTCTCCTCCCGCATGCAGACGAACTCACAGCCATGTCGTCTACATGAGCGATCCAAATGCTTCTATTGTCGGACCATATCGCCCCTGTATTCGCCATGACCAAGTTCGACATGAAAACGGCGCTTAAATTTTTCCAGGATACACGCTTCTCGGATAGACAATTCTCTGGGGAAGAGGTGTCCGCGGTACTAAAACAACTGTCTGTCGAAGACTCGGGGGTTTTCGCTCGCAAACTAGTGACTTCAAGTCCAGGCGACAGCAACATTTCAACAATCATAGTATCGTTTTCAAAATACCTACTTGAATTTTGTAAATCTGATTTCATTGCTTGTGAGAGCGGATACATGCTTCTGAAATCGCTATTCGAACAACTTAAATTTTGTAAAAGATACAGCGTTTTATTGAAAATTAGTGAGGACGTTGCCGTGAACGCGGCATCGCATCTTGAAAAGTTAAGGTCCGCGTTTGAGAGCAATGGTGGAAAAGATAATGATATAGCTGGAGACAATATTCATGTAGATGAAGGTGACAGTACCAATTTATGCCGTATCTCCAACGAGGGGACACTTCTACTACTATCAATTTCAAAGTTGTTGTACACAGTGCTTGGTGGTCTTCAACACTCTCCAAGGGGATTTTTGCGTTGCTTGGAATTTTTGCTTGCATTTTTGGAGTTCGTCGATATTGAAAGTACTGAAGTTGCATCGTTAATAGTAGAAATAATAAATTTTTGTGTGTATATTCACTCTGATGTTATCGAAGTTATGGAAGACGTGAATGACATACTGGCATCTTCTAGTGTCCTAAAACGGCATGGTAAGAAAACGTCAGTTGAGTTTCAAGATATAGCTAGAAATTGTGCCTGGACAAATTATACGCTAGAATATGATCGATCCAATTCGTCTGGATCGATCAGTAATGAGCATGTTTCCAAGGCCCTTCTTGATCCTGGCATGAAAAGTACAAATAAGCCCTTGAAAGAACCTAGAAGCCATTTATCTCCACCTCCGTGGCCCAGAGGTTCGTTTGAAATGGAAACCATGGTCAACCTGGAGATAAAATCTGTATGTTCCCGTCGGGCGGCAAAATTTAAAGCTGCATCACTCTCGAAGATTCATGGTAAACCGTGCCAATTTGATGCAGGCCTGATCGAGTGCATAGATTATGACAAAAACTTTCCGTATGAGTTACTAGGCGATGTAAAGCTGCATCGTAAGAAAGAAGAGAGCCAGAGTAGTGTTGCGCCAGATGCGACGTCGACTTATGAACCCTGGTCCTGCCCAGCATGCACTTTCTTGAACGAAGGGGATGCTAAAAATTGTAAAACTTGTAATACCCTAGCACCGCCAAAAACCAAGTTATCCAAGCAGGGTGAAAATCCCGGTGTTGTACATCTTAAGTTGCACAAGTCAGGGAATAGTTTCAATGGAATCTATGGTCGCGGTAGCGAGGAAAAAATTTGGTTGGGAAAACGTATCGTCTACGCCGATGGACACTTGAAGCTGTCGTCATGTATGACGATGAAAGATTGCGATGGTGAATCTGGTGAGTTTTCACTTATCGATTTTGGCCAATATTATTATCATCTGCATACTTGTAATCTAAAACAGATAAATTTTGACAGTCTCCGGCTTGGAATAGATGCCAAGAGGTCCTTTTCGTTTAATAAGACGGAATCATTTTCAGTCGAGTTATGTTTTTCTATTGCAATGCCAAGCGATGACACTTCTAGCTCGTGCCAGACGCTGCTGTGTAACAATCAATATGGCCTGTGTTTGAATGCAGAAGGTGAATTATGTGCATGGTATGAAAACATATCAAGTATATATGCAGCATCACTGGGGGCAGACCAATTTTACCACGCAATCCTAAACTGGGACTCTAACAGTAAATCCCTGCATCTCTACTTAGATGGAAAATTGTTGCAGCCAAGGGAATGTGAAGCGCCTATTTCAAGCTCAACAATCTCGCGATTGTTGATGGGTGCTCGATATTGTGGGGAAAAGATTACAGACGTATTTTTGGGTAAATTATTTGGGGTAAAAATATATGTTCATACAGACGATTTTGGTATCGATCAGCTTATTTCAAATTACGACAAAAGAGCTATTGTAGACAGGGGCAGCCCCGCATTGAAGGGTCATTGGCCCCTGATAAATGATGGATATGATGTGTCTTTTCTTGCCGATAAATCCCATAATTGCAGTAATGCTTCTATTGTATACAATGAGCAAAAAACCTGTGAGGAAAGTGCTCAGTATGATCTTTCGAAAGCAAGATCTGGTGCTTTTAAATACCTATTTACACCAATAAAAATGCTTGAAGAAGACTTGATCCAAATGAATGGCCAATTTGTGAAGCGACGTTGGAATTTTGTGTTTGCAGGAGCCCACAGGTGGCATTCGGAAGAAGATCGACATTTTCTTGGAAACGGCGATGGTGAAGTCAACGGAAGTATATGGTGTGCTGATAAAGTGCATCTCTCTGCAATGACATCAATATTTATAAAGAATGTACAGCAAAGCAGTGATGCAGCATCAAAATTCAGGATCGTTTTGCAAGCTTGCTCGTGGTGGGAAATAGAGGCTACTAGGTCGCACAACTTGCGGGACTTATCAAACAATAGAAATGCAAAATTAGAAAAGGCAACGCCGAGAGTGAATGAGAACGCCCCGCCTGCTCCACAGGCTGCAAGCTCTGGTCAATCTTTACCAAGTGACGAGTCGATAGCACAGTTCCTCGCTCTGACCGGATCCGATTCAAAGGACGTAGCAATTTCCTTCTTAAATGCAGCAAATTTATCGTTTGAGCAGGCAGTGTCGTTATTTTTTGATCCAGTACAAAAAAGTAGAATTTTACTTGAAATGGAAAAAAATGCGCAGGTTACATCATCTTCCACCTTAAATAATACGAATAAGGGCTCTACTACCGCTTGTAAAGAAGACGTGAAAGTGAATTCATCGAGAAATATGAGATCCGACTCATTGCTTTCTGGGATATACGTTGATGTTTCGATACAAACACTTAATGAAGTGTCAACATATTCAGTAAATGTGCAAGTTATTGATAAACATGGTGAAATACAGTTGTGCTCAAAGGCAGATAATATCTTAAAGTGTGAGAAGAACTTGCAATTGATACTCGATTTTCATCAAAATAGCCTTCATTTTTTGCAGTATAACGACGATAATGGAGAAAATATGCCGAAGATTCGAGAAGGATCAATTTTGAATTTGAAAGCTGTGAATATTTTCAATGATTTTGGTGATGCTTGGTTTGGATTAATCGGTAGCAATGTTTGCGTTTCAGATATTCTAATGGATTGCAGTAAGCCAAGGAAAAATTATTTTGCTGCAGCGAAGTACTTCAATGAAGATTTTAATACTCTTGAACAGTACTTCCCGAATAAGTCGGGTGATGAGAAATTGGGAGGAAAAGATGATGCGGCAAGCAAGATACCTGTCGCTTCCTCCACAAATCCAAATGAACCGGATAAAAATACGAAAAACTTTATGGAAATTACAGGGGTATCAGATGTCTCCATTGCTGTAAGGTGGGTAAAGGGAAACAATAATAATGCTCAAGCAGCCATCCTTTCATATTTCCAGGACCCAACTAAAGTTCCACCAGCAACAATAGATCAAATAAATCCGCAGCTAACATTAGACAGCGCTGGAGGTGAAGCCAAAACTGGCTTCCATGATGTGGATGAGAAGGCTAGTGTAAAAACCAATTCTGAAACGCCAGACCTTGTGAAGGTTCCGTTAGATTCGATGTTATTAAAAGTACAGGCATTACGCCGCGTAATCGATAGCAAACATAATGGTTTCAAAACAGTAAATGACAAGGATTTCGTAAAAATACGTGCAGGAGACGAGGTATCATTGTGGGATACAACTTACGGAATCTTTGCTACTAAGATAGACACAAACCAACACTTGGTTGATGTACTTACAGGCACAACAAAAAAAGGCACCCATAAAATTTATGGATACGCCAGTTTATCCAAAAATATTAGAGAATTGAAGGACGAAGATGCAAAAAAACTTGAATGGATTGTCAAAGGATTCTGGGTTGACATGCAGGCTAATCATAGGATCAAGAACTTAGTTTTGATCAGACTTAATTTTGATGCTGACAAGTTGAACGGTATGTTGTTTAAGGGCAATAGTATTACTGAATGGAGGGGCAAAAGAATAATGAACTTCGAAGCTTTTCGAAATAGCTTTCAAAAGAGCACTGGTTGTTGTGGCTTGATGAATGGAAAGGAGGACCTGACAAACATATGTTTTCAGAACAGCTTGCTTCAATCTCTTTATCGTTCGTCTGATTTCAGGTCCAGGTTGATAAAGATGAAGGGTTTCCTGAAAGACTCTGAAGATAATCCTGTGATTCCAGCGTTGGCAGACCTTTATGCGGCCTTAAGCGGTATAGATAAACCATACGTGGCCTCTCACCAGCTCCAGAAAGCATTGCCCAGTGGAACGTTTGGCTCTGGCCAGCAACAAGATGTGTCTGAATTTTGGCAGTATATTTCGGGCGAATTTAGCAAAGCTGGGGTGTTCAATAAAGACTATGATATAACTGGAGACTTGTTTGGATGCAGTATTCGTAATTCTATGCAGTGTTGTAAGTGTGGTAACTTAAAATTCGGGAAAGATGAGCTGTACCTGGATATACCGCTAGTTTTTCCAACTCGCTTTAAGGCTATCACAGATATAAAGGTTGTTAGTGGTAAAGGTCTTGAGATTGAGATACCAGATGGGTACGAAAGGTTTGGACTAAATTTAAACGAGGGACGAGAAGATACACCTTACGTCTTTCTCTGTCTAAAACGTGACCCAGATAAGGCAATCCAGCCCATATCTGACATAACTATTGTCGACTGTGGTCCGAGCGATCCACGCCCGGATCTTCGTGGCTGGCAATTTGTAGATGGCAATCTGAATCAAGGTGGTTTGATAAATGCAAGACGAGTTTATTTGGCTTTTAAACGTGGAGAAGGTTCACCTATTTCTAACATTGACATCGTCATTGGAAAAGATTCGCATGTGAAGGAAGGGTTTCTCAAAATTAACAAAGATTTAAATGGGGGGGAAAAGGAGCCCCTTTTTCTTTGTTATAAGCAAGACCTACCAATCAGGGATATTGTGGTTCGTGATTCTGGGGTTAAAGGCTACACTTTTGTGGATGTAAATATAAGTCCAAATGATGCCCAGCAACTATATGTGTGCCACACAGATAAGGGTGTAAAGGAGCCAATAACTGGCATTCACCTTATCGATCAGAGCAGTTTTGAAACTTTGACAGATAAAGAGAAGAATAACTTACAGGTATTATCGAAAAGTTTCGGCCATGCGGAGAAAAAGCAGTATCTTGTAGCTACACGTGGAAACGGTTGTCCTATAACAGAAATTCATGTTTTCCGGGCTCCACAGATACGCCCAAAACACGGCTACCCAGAATATATTGATTTGTTAAGATCAAATAAAGTGTGGCCCCAAAGTCTAACGGGAAATTGGCTCTCAACTAATACGTCCCCGCGCGTCCCTCGAGAACGTGCCCGGAAAAAACTTCCCTTATCTTTAAATAGAAGGGTAGAAAATCTGGTAAAAATCCGGGGAAGTTATTCTGGGTTCGGCGGTGGAGAAATCAACGGTATTTTAATACCTATGAACCCTGATTCCAATGGCAATACAGAGATCTATAGCTCTATGTGCACGCTTAAAGGCGGTGAATTTAAATCTGGGCAACACATTAGTATAAGTACCCGGGATAATTTTCGCTCCATAGAAATTGGTGGAACAATATTTGTACAACCCCCAAAAGACAGTATTGCTGGCTTAAGTTTAAGCCAGGGTAATAATATCATTCAAAATTCTCCCGCTTTGCCTCAAAATGTGAATTTGACGGCCGTAAGATCTAATCGCCCACTAGTAATTAAATCATTTATCACAGATGTGGCTGTGACTTCTTCTTTGGAAAATGTGCCTCCTGGTTTTGAAATTATCGACAAGTGTTGCAATGACACTTCAACAAAAGCGAATCTAAATCGAAATTGCAATACCACGAAAGAAGTCTTTATATGTGTAAAGCGCGACCCTAATAAGTTGCCACTTCTAGATATCGGAGTCGTATGGGGGTTTGAAATGCCTGCTAACGTTGGTTATGACGTTATTACTTCTACTACTGCAGCACAGGATTGCAATCTGAATCAAGGTTTGGAAGTGCCAGCCCTATATATATGCACCCGTCGAGCCGCAGAAGGCAAAGATGTTACAAAGGGACTCATGGATCTTGCGGTTCTACGAATCGGTGGTGTATCATCTGCCAAGGCTCCGGAATCATTTGAAAGAATTGAAAAGTCGCAAGGGACAATGAGACATGACGCGGATCTCAATTCAGGAAATTTGAATCAGCACCGCTTGTACCTATGCAAACGTATTGACAATGCAGAAGAAACGCCAATCGAGCATGTTATAAATTCTACTTACGAGTCGAACGAACTTGGGGTGATCGAACTTTACGGGACCTTTAAAACATTTGGTCACTCGATAAAAGGGTCTTTTGATCCGAAGATTGATCCCAGCGCTCAAATGCGTGGAGAAGCTTTACAGTATCAAGGGGTCGTTCAAGGTATAATGATTCCGATGTCAATTGAGGCCTGTGGTGATGCTGGCCCTGCCTCACAAGCAAAAGCGCAAGCTGATTGGGACTTCATCGGTCGCTGGAAGGATTCGACGACACAACACTTACTGCCTTGCTCTTTAAAATTTCAATACCCATACTTGGAATGCAGAGGAAAATACAGCGACGGAAAGGAGGAGTACGACTGGTCATTTGTTAAAGATGATTTTATACAAATGAGTTTCAAAAAAGATTATAATTGTAGTTTTAGAAATCGTCGGATGGAGTTTGGAGAACGGTGTTTCAGACATGATATCTCGAACATGGTGCTTAATTTCTTTTCTCCATCTGTAAATCCCGAGATTGATTGCGACACATGTCAATTACGAACAGCTCATACGAATAGAGTACATTGTACCAGGAGTCCAGAGCATTTGATGCTAACAGTGAAACGAATGTCATTTGATTGGCGCAGAAATAAGAATGTTAAGAGCTTGATGGATGCACACTTTAGTTCAACCGTAAACTTACCTCAGTATAGCGACTCGGAGTCTTCAGAAAGGGAGGCGCTAAAAGATTCAAAATGTCGTTCCTACGGTTTGTTTGCTGTAATTGTACACTCTGGCAAAACTGCCAATAGTGGGCACTATTATGCATTTGCTCGATCCGCAGATTCAGCTTATTTGCACAAACAGGACGCACAGGATGCACCATGGATCAAGTTCAACGACATGCGCGTAAACTATGTTGAAGGGGGTTTCAAAGGAATGCGGAAAAGCATATCGAAATCGGTCGGCGCAAACGCGTACATTTTGATCTATAAGCGTTTGCAAGACTCTAAACTGGCGGAGCAATCTAGCGCTTTGCCAGGAGAACTTATTCAAGAATCTCAAGGTGAATTCGATTCTTCCGTTGTCAAGGAAACCGACACAGAACCTGATGATGAGGCTGCTTTATTATCCATGGCTCTTCAAATCTCGAAGAACAATAGCCCTGGGACGAGCGATGATGCCATTCCTTACGATGGTCAGGTTGAACTTCTAGATGAGGAAACTAATGATGCTTTTGAAATAAGTGACGAGCAAGCATTAGAAATGGCCTTAGCGTTGTCTAAATCCTCTGCGTCTACTGGTGGAGACAAAGCAATGATGGAGGAAAAGCGGGACGAACTGGCCGCGGCAGAATCCTCAGAACCAACAATTGTGAAACCTGTCAGTGATACAAAGTTTCCGTCAGGAAAAGACTTGACCAAGCTGTTGCCTACTTGGTACGTATCTATTGAAGCAAACAATGTGAAGGCGATAGAAAATATTTCAAAATTGGAGTCGACGTTCATTGATTTGGTGAGGAGCATGGACATGGAAGACCATGAAGTAGTTAAGCAGCCTGTAGTCGAATCTAAAATAGTTTAAAATGAGGAAGAAAACTCTCTAGAGATTTTTATCTTAATAAACTTAAAGAAATTAAACTCGTCACCTCTAGAGATGTACTTAAGAGTATCAGTAGATATTTATAAAATTTTTTATATATTTTAAAAAACGATTTCGCAGTCTTACTGATCATCTTTGTTGTATTGTTTTATATCATATATTAATTAACTAAGTTAAATAAAATTGTATTGTTGTGAAGGAGATTAAGATTTTTTTTTTTTTTTTTTTTTTATAGAGAATTACTGTAGTACTTATTTATTTTTTAATAATAAATATTTTCAATAAAAAATAATTTTCAGACTAGCTACCATTGGGGTCAGCCGTCTTATGTTTTGATGATTTGGTCGACATCATTTTTTTGCTTTTTTTTTGATGATTTTTTTTATCGACAATTACGTCGACAGACGAACAATGTGATGATGATAATAGGTGCTGATAAACGTAGCTAATCTCACCTTAATCATATTCCCATGCTAGAAAAATTACATTACGAGGAACACATTACATTCCTCGTACAGTAGAGGCATTGATGCAGTGAAAGTTGATAGGAAACTATATAATGGATGAAGTACGCAAAATCGTAGTTGGATGCTCATATGAAAAAACGAAGTATGTTTTAAAGGTTCCCAAAAATAGCCAGTGAAGGAAGAGGGGGAAGTGACCACACTTACTTCATTTTTTTACTTTACTACTACGTAACATTACTTCAATTTACTATTATACTTACACTTCTTATTATGGGATTGCTGCGGTGTGTGCACAAAACTACATGATGAGCCATTACGTGATCACGCCTGGATACTACTGAATATTGGCATTCGACACATGCACAACCCTGCCTACAGAACGATTGCCACGACGCAACTTTTTTCTTTAAAGCGAGGACGCTCGCAATGAAGATTGCAATGCGACACAGAAGTACCGTCACGCTGGTGGCATGTTTTCTCGTTGCAATTGTTATTGCGACGTTGTTTCTGGACCCGGTTGGTGCATTGAGCTCACGGCAGGAGAAAGTGCTCAGCAATCTCAAGATTAGGGCGCAGGAGACCGGCCAAGCGACAAGCATGAAAGGCACGATTGGGCGGAAGAAAATAAACGATGTGAAAAAATCGATTGCAGAAAAGAGAGCTGGCCAAGCGACAAGCATGAAAGACACGATCGGGCGGAAGAAAATAAACGATGTGAAAAAATCGATTGCAGAAAAGAGAGCTCAGAGTAAAGGGGATACTTCTCAGGAAGATAGTAACGATGAAGGGCCAACGCTCGGTGACGCTGCTGCGACTGGCAACGAGATGACCGGCCAAGCGACAAGCAACGCAGACACGATCGGGAAGGAAGATAGTAGCGATGAAGGGCCTGAGCTCGGCGACGTTGCTGCGACTGGCAACGAGGCGACTGGCCAAGCGACAAGCAACGCAGACACGATCGGGAAGGAAGATAGTAACGATGAAGGGCCTGAGCTCGGCGACGCTGCTGCGGTTGGCAACGAGGAGGTGGTTCTTGTTCCTGCATACATAGTGGACAATACATGGTATAAAGGTTCTAATTATACAGTGACAGAAAGAGGGCATCTGGAACACCCCGAATGCGATAAGGACCAAGATGAAGGCGAGGACCAAGATGAAGGCGATGAAGAGGAAAATCCAGTCTCCACAAAAGAAAGCGATGACGACAGCTTTGTGGAAGTAAGTCGGCGACACAGACAAACTGCTATGAAACGAAAGAAGAAGAAGGACAAAACAAGACCACGACCGAGACCAAGGCCGAGTCCAAGACCAAGACCAAGACCGCGACCACGCCCTAGACCAAGACCGAGACCAAGGCCAAGCCCACGACCACGACCAAGACCGAGATCAAGGGCACGACCGAGACCAAGGCCAAGACCACGTCCGAGACCGAGACCCTTTCACGATATCCGTGGGATGTGGGCTTAGTTCCATAGTTGGGGTGGAATCGGGTAATGGGAAGGGGGTAAAGATGCCTCTTCACTCTGCAGTCGTCGTTTATGTCATGAATCATGAGCTGCACCGGCAGAAACATGTGTGCATCTACACCCCCAGCTCAGAGAACTGTTATCTACATGTCCCCACCATGTGTGTTCGGTGTAGTAGTATAGTAGTAGTAGTGTGTTGTTATATATAATAATAATAGGAACAAAAAAAAGAAGCAAGCGGTTGTTGTTACCTGTAGTAGCATAAACCTGTATTTTTTAGCACGTATTATTATTACACTTAATAGCTCTGATTATTTTATTTGTACTCACCAATCGATCAACCAGCACGACGAATTTCATTTCTCTAATTAGCCCACTACTCGTAGTGCTAGTGCTAGCGGGCTCTAACCTCTTCCTCGTAACATCAAGTTCAAAAATTTTCTTGCTCTCACAACTCTCAATAATAAAGATTGGCTCTCTCTATGCTACTACAGTTCAAAACTACAGAAAAATTAAATATTTTTAGTAAAGCTAGCCCTAGTGATAACGTAGTGTAATTTTTCTTTTCCTTCTTGAAGGGCTTGATTTATTATTGCGGATTTAGATTTAAACTGCTTGCATGCAGTAGTATGCATAGTGACCTCGCTACTGTATCTCTTTGAATGTCATTTTTTTCTCTTCTGGGTTTTGACGATGTTGTTGCTTCGCATATACGGTATTCATGCCTCGTAATTTTGAAACAATCGACTCAAATTCATTTCCTGTATCTTCTGCGCCTATCCGGCCTGTTGTAGCCGACTTCGAAGACTTATGAATTAGCTTGTTTGCTGTTTCCATGCGCTCGTTAAACTTATCAAGGTAAAATATTGCATTCGATGGATTTGATTTTATTTGAATTTTTTTTGTTTTTTTCTGTCTGAATGCAGAAGAATCGACGTGACCATTTAATTCGCTGGCAACAACGTGCGCTGCAGACATTCGCGCTTCTTTTTCCATCATCAATTCTTCATCTTCAAGCACTTTTAGTTTTTTCCAAGTTTCTTGATCTTTCTTCTTCTGTCGCATTCTCTCAGCTTCACGACCTTGCTCTTGCCCCAGCAGGAGAGCATCACGAATTTGATGTTGAAAATTTACCCTTAGTAGGGTTTCCCTTAATTTATCAGTCTTCTGCTTTTCTACTAATTGAATGCGGTAGCTCTCCAGCATCATCTTGTTTTGCTCTGTGTTTCGGCAACAAAAATGTTTTGCTTGGTCTTCCTGAAATGAAATACAATACGTATGCGTTTATGAATNGTTTTCGTAACTTTNTATTGCAGCAGATAAACTTGTTAAATGTATCCAAATCAAGTATACTCTCCCACGAACCTCGAAAAGCAACGTTTGTCAAGAGATTGGGAAGGAGGAAAATTATAAACAGGAAAGAATTGATCGAAGCTGTTGCGCCGTTTTTGCATATGAAAAGTGTGGTTTTTGAAAGGCTTACATTCACTCAACAAATAANGTACGTCAAAGAGGGTGGAAATATGATCATTGGAATGCAGGGTGCTGGCATGATCAACAGCATTTTTTTAGAAAAGGGCAGCTCAGTGGTTTGCCTATTTCAATACAACGCGGCCAGTGACAGCTTTCGCAGAATGCTCAAGCCTTTACACAATTACTACACATGGGTCAACACACATATTAAGAACAGCGTAACAAATTTGACCCTAGATCCCTATCACGATCAAGCTGATACAATTGTAAATGTTTCTGAATTTNTAGACGTCATTAAAATTGCACTGAGCACAGTCAACACTGTGTAGCGTTTTTGGGAAGATGAGATTACTCGGTTCTTGTAAAAATTACTTTTTGGTGTGAGTAATGTACTTTGACATTTTTTGGAATTAAAAATACATATGTGTGTGTACATATCATATTTAAATTTCTTTAAAACATTAAAATATATCTTCGGCGAGTCTAGATCTCAATCAAAACAAATGCCTCAAACCTGCACACCACAATTTATTGGCTTTTCTCAAGACGTCTTTGTTGTCGCAAACCAAAACGAAGGGATTACGATCTAGTTTTAAATTTGGATTTGACCAAGTACTCAAGGTCACAAAATCGACATTGCAGGCGCTGCAATCTTCCTTTTCTTTGATTCACTGGATTTTCTAGGTGTTGTTTCTTTCTGATTAGAGCTTTTCTTTGTTGAGTACCTACTGGGAGGCACTGATCTGCTTGTACGTAAACCAAGCATACCACCTAAACCCTGCATAATCGTCTGAAAGATGCCGCCGCCATCGCTCTGCTGAGACACTCTCGCTAATTCGATGTCCTCTTTTGCTCGAAGCTTGCTCTCTAAATTTTTATCCGGCATCCCACCAAAACTCTTTGCAAACTCATAATGCTTATGCAAATCGCTTACATTGATACTTGGTTTTGTTCTTTTGGTGGCATTTTCAAAATCCTTCATAGTTACCGTGGGCGTAATCAGCTCATCCGGGTTTAGAGTCCAAATTTTCATTTTTATCGCACCCTTGTCTTTAGCCTTGCATGCTACGAATCCAATACCATTATCATTTTTAACTTTTCGAAAGTATTCGCTTCGCAAAAGTGCGCGAACAGGTTCCATGAGAGCTTCCCTTACAATTGTGGCACAGTCAGCACTTGAATACCCCTCCAGCTTCTTTGCAATTTTTACATAATCACTTTCTGTCATACTGCATTTTTCATCACCCATTTCGTATTTCAGAATGTCGGCCCTGGCCTTTAATGATGGTAGGGGTGTGAAAATACGCTTTTCCAGCCTCCTTCGCAGGGCACTGTCCAGTTCCCACGGCGTGTTTGTTGCAGCCAAAAACATCAAGCCATCATTCGACTCGAAGCCATCTAACTGTCTGAGCAGCTCGGTTTTAACTCTTCGAGTGCTTTCTGTATCGCTATTGACTCCCGATGCACGCGAGCGACCTATTGAGTCTACCTCGTCAATGAACATAACGCACGGCTTCTTTTCCCTTGCAAGCTTGAACAAGTCTCTCAAATTCTTTTCGCTATCACCCATGCCTTTCGCAAATATGTCAGATGCAGAAACATTCAAAAAGTAACAGTTGGCTTCATTTGATAAAGCTTCTGCAAGCATACTTTTGCCTGTCCCTGGAGGGCCATATAGCAATATTCCATTAAATGGCTTCCGAGCACCAACAAATACTTGAGGTTGCTTTTGTGGCAAAATCACACTCTCATATAAGGCCATTTTCGAAAAATCTAAACCCTTAATGTCCTTAAACAAAATTGCACCGCTGGCTTTGGAATCATCTGAATGTCGGTCACTGCCACGACGGNCTTGGTGCTCACTTACACTTGGAGCACTTTTCTGAGGCTGACGGTCCGACTCTGCGATACTATTCGCAAGAACTTTCACCACTTCTGCCCTTTCTATGTATGATTGTATGTTCTGGTAAACTTTTGCTTTATGGCTCACCACACTGTCTCGTTTATAGCCAGCTATATGATATTCAATCGCTTTGANGTAGTGCTCCATGGCATCCTTATATCTTTTTTTCTCGTCAAGCGTTATTGCTCTTGCCAACTCTTGCCTACCTTCAACATAAAACTTGTTCTTGTTGCGCGCTCTGTAGGCACCAGGCAAACCTGATGATGAACCCGCGCTGTGGGTCCTTTTCGGCATCTACAATGTTTCTATTAATGTGTATTAAGCCCCCTTTTTCTGCAGCATCAGAGAACTCTACGTTTGCAGGCTTCACGGAGTTCCCGTGCAGCCCAGCCTCACTCCCAACTAATCATAATCGCGAGAACGAGTTAGTTAGCCCTGTGCTGCTGTGTGTTGTTGTT